>JAZHYW010015234.1:0-90675 GCA_037355805.1 Ixodes ricinus
GGACTCTATAATGCACGCTCGCACCTTTGCCGTTCATTCAGTCCATCAGCTCCGAAATGAACACCTTAACGGCTCTGACGTCACACCTCAGCTGACGCTGTGTTTTACTTTACGGGTTGCGCGTAAGTGTTTACATTTTTTTTAACGTACCCCTCCCCCAACTTCAAACGTTTGTCCGTCCGCCCGTTCGTTCTTGCATTTTCCGCTAAACTTAGCGGGTAAATTGACACCACTTGGGCTATAAACCAGTTCAACTTCCCCGTTAAATTTAGCGAGGAACTTTATGTCACTTGACCTGACGTCACAAGACTTATACTAAAAATTCAGTTTCCCCGCTAAATTTCGCGGAAAATTGGCGTCACGTGACTTGACATCACGAGACCCACACACCAATTCAGTTTCCCTCCTATACATGACGCAATTTGACGAACCGCATGCCTCAAGGCGGCAGTCATCAACGGGGGTGGCTGCTGAAAAAACTCTATAAATACCTTTACATCTCTGTTGTTAGCTGAGGGGTGGACAGGGGGCGCTGACACACGCTGCGCCATAAAGTGGCTTCAGTTTGGTTTGGTTTCGGTTTCAACGGGCTCGCGGCTGTGCTAGTGTGTTATGCCGTTTTCGCTCAGTTTTGTGATATAAATATATCCTTGTGGTACAGAACCAATGATACAGTGGTAATGGGCCAAGTTGAGAAATACCACGTAGTTACGAGACTAAATTGAGGACGTTGTAACGAACACTTTCATGCGATGATGTTCCTCGGTCGGCCAGATTATAGGCGGCGAAACGACTCAAATGATGCCAGGGAGGGTTGGTGATGTCCACGGCCATACTATACGCACAAAATAAGCGACTAATGCATGGGGGCATTGGAAAAGTAGGTCGACGCCCTGACTAACGATGTGCTGAATTGCACAGTACAGATGAACTCGCAAGTTTAGCGGTGAATGTTCGGCGTTCTAGAATTTCAACGTTTTGTGAAACTTTGCCGACCAGGAAACTCCCTGTAGTGACGCATGGAATGCAAAAGAAGAAGCGATATTGTCTCCATCGGTTGCTTAAAAGAAATTACGTACTCGACAGATGTTTCAATGATGATTCCTAGGTTGAGTAGGGCATTTTCGTTCAACTATCGGCCCTGCTAATATATTCATTAGCAGCATTTCACAATGTTGACCTTAGTAAACTATTTGTTACACGGACATTTTCTTATAACGTATTGAGAAGATAAGGTAAAGGATAAACCCGTCAATTGAAGTCTGTCTTCCGTATAAATTGCGGAATAAAATTAAATGGCGCAAGCGAACTGACCTCGAGCCAGCTTGGCTCAAGACAAATTCCAGGCACCACTTCATGGATTTGTGTAAACCGATCTATATTTGTTTGAACAGATAGGATTTTTACTTTCAGTGGCGTCGAGAGTAAATCCGGCATCGACAAAGGTGCACCGGAGTAATTTCTATGCAAACGGCTTCTTTTCGGCGTCGCATATTGCGTACGTCGGCCGCTTTAGTCAGGAAGACACTAGCTGTCTTTGACATATTTTTCACACGCGGAGCCCAACCCTTTGTGTCTAAATAATAATAATTGAAGTAGATATCATAAGAAAGTTAAATGACTGCAGATATGAGACCGAGCATAGTGTATAGTTTCTTTGAATTCATAAATAAACAGTATCAAGAGGGGGATCGGTGGCCAAGGATTCTGCTTCTGCGGTCGCACGAGACGGCCGCAAAATGACTAGCTCCGACGGAGCGGCGACATCGGCCCTTGCCGGCCGTTTTTCTTTGTCTGCGGTTGGCAGATCTTCCTCGGAAGAGTACAATATTGGTTTTACTGCCCGTATCCTACCGTGTCAACGATTTTAAAGGGATGCTGAGCCGAAATTTTGATCTCAGGAAACAACGCAGAAGCGCCAGGCTTGACGCTACAATACCGAGATTATCACTCATAAAGCGATATTTCCAACGAAAGGTAGTAGTTTTGTGAAAGAAGAGCGCGCTTGAACAAGGCCAAAAGGGCCCGTGACGTCGCGAATTCCGTTTCCTCTTCTTCTCACTTGGACTCCGCGAGGACACGAAGAGGGAAGGAAACAAGGCCGTCCCCCTCCCACTCAACTGTTCTGCAGGAAACGTGACGTCGCGATTCTCACGGAATTGTGTCCTTATTTTACAAAAATACGGCTATCCGCTCAAGATATCGCTTTATGAGTGATGTCTTGGGGTTTGTGGCGCCCCGTTGAACACTCCTGCTACCTTACTTTGTGAAATTCAAATTTCGGTCCAGCATCCCTTTAAACTCGGTCATGCTTTACTGCGACCTCAAGGCCCGTCCACCTTGAATTGAAGATTTTCGCCAGGAACTCAGGCGTATCGCTGTTTTATCTGATATCGTTTCGCTGGGCGCATATCAGATGAACCATGTATGGCCATGGTCATGCTTTGGATGCCCGAAGCCAAGGAGCGACCCCCCCCCCCTCTTTTTTAAGATATTTCAGACTGTCAAAGAAAACAATACGGGGGAAAGAGGGAGTCGTCGAACTTATTTTAATCTGAAATTATTTATGCATATGTATGAGCTACTGTCGCTCTTCAATGCATAAAAGATCGCGTAGATGGTCATTGTCGGAAACTTGTTGTTATACTCTATTTCACCTTATGATGTACCGCAGGAAAGGCTACAAGCGCGAGCTCCTTGCTCTGGGGCGCATCTCGGCGGCACAAGCTCTCGTGCATTAGGGGCAACTGCCAACGCTATGAGCTCGCGCTTCTAGCCTTCGCTGCGGTACAACATAAGGTGAAACAGAGTATAGAAGGCACTGCTCGTCACATGCTTAGTGGTTCGGAAGTTGAAAGCTAAGTCTTTTCGACATAAATCACTGTACCATTGGCAAAAAAAAAAAATTAAACATAACATTAAACGCAAGGATGAAAAGCTGGAGGAAAACTAACAAAACTATCAAGAACCCGCCGGAAGTGTTGTAATCTTGCATATTCAGAGGCTCAGAACTTCGAAACAAGTTTCTCCTACCAAAATGTGTACAGGCTAAAAGAAACACGTCCCAAAAACGTAAAACAACAAAAAAAATATTCTAAAAAATTTAAAATGTCTTTCTCTTTTAACGACGTGCTGAACTTGAACAATATTAGAAATCTTCCGCCATAAGTTAATTTATTCCTGAACGTGAAAAAACAATAAATACATTATTTTGTATTCTGCAGATGGCAATGATATGTACTGTCTGTGGTGTTAATCTAAATGCGATACCTCAAACAGTAGATTCATGTTTGGAGATTCCTTCGAAACTCATCTTGAATAACAATAATCTTGCCTTAAGACGACACTTACCTAGGCTATACACAGATCAATCTTAAAAAGTTTAACATCTCTACCATAAATAGCTTCAGCTATAGGCGCTCAAATAAGGCACAAACGACAATCGTCAGAAACCTGTCGTCCTTCCTCGCTACTTCGGGAATTTATTTCTTTAAAACTAAGCATGCCAGAACATTGAAATAAACGGCATTGTCTTTCGCAAGAAATGCGGCACCGCATGTTAAACTAAAAAAAATTCTAATGTACCTTACTGCTTGAATTCAAATGAAACCACCCGCCGGTCTTTCGAAGTTTGTCGAACTTTTGACTTTTCAGGGTTAGAAAGTTCAGAATTTTCCGAATTCTCTAGATAAATAAGTTCGAAAGTTTGAAAATTATCGAATTTCTTAGCGTAGGAAGCTCGAAAAGCTTCGAACTTTTTGTGCAAGAAGGTCGAAAGTTCGAAAATCATCGAATTGCTGAGTCTATCAAGTTCGAAAGTTCGACAAGCATCGAATTTTGCGGCGTAATAAGGTCGACGGTTTGAAAAGCATTGCATTTCTGAACGTGCAAAGTACGAAAAGCGTCGAACTTCTTAGTTTGACAAATTCGGAAATTCGAAAACCGTCAAATTTCTTTGTATAGAAAGTTCGAAAATTCGAAATCTTTCGAAATTTCGAACCGCTTGATTCCATCATCGAAACTTCGGTTCGAAAAAAGTTCGCGGCATCACTAGTTTCTGGCTCGCAACCGAAGGGTCGTGGGTTCGATTCCGCTCCGCCCAAAATTCTTTGAGTTCTTTCTTTTAGGCAAATGATTTACTTATGGACCAATCAAGATTTTCCTTTTTAATTTACTTTTGCAGACGTTGACAGATGCCTAAACACCATTCCAACGTTTACAAAATCACAGCCCAGAATGCTATCTTTCCAGCCGAGCCCAGCCTTATTGGTTGATTCTAGAAAATTGATGTTTAGTATTCGCCATACACACGAATACTAAACATCAATTTTTTTTTCGCGAGGTTATTGAATTTACAATTTTGGTCCTCGCCGTGCTTTTCAAAGTGAAAGGCTGTACTGCCAATAATGAAAAATTCCGTCAGAAGAAGGCAGGGGTTCACTCTTTGGGCTGATTACAAACGGTTTCATGGTGTCGAATGAATGCTTTGGAAGCTCACTCCAGCTCCCGCACAGCAGAACGGAAGAAATGCTGGGCGATGTTTAGAGCGCAAGCCTGCCTTCCCCTGACGCCACGGCATTCAAAATTGTGGGGATATTTGAATCGTGGTTTTGGCGGTATTTTCATTTGTCGATTTCACAATCACCATCCTGAATTTCGCGATGCTAAATAGCATGCCGGAAAGAGTAAAATCAGCCGATTTCGAAAATATAAATCATTAAGGTAAGGAAAAAAAAGGCGCATGATGACGTAATTGTGAGATCGAAACGTACAGCCTAACAACAGTGACAGCGCGGCCTGCATGGATTGGACACGAGAACTGCGTGAGCGCTCGACTTCGGCTCGTAACAATCAATGCCCTGACGGACACTCGGGTAGTGGCTCGTGTCCGATTACCGCGGTGATGAGAATAGCCTAACACCAACAATGCCTGGAGCTCAGCACGCGTTTTCTACATTGCTGACCCCAGCGCGTGGCTATAATTAACTTTGGCAACATAGGATAGGCACCAGGCCACGTGGCCGCTTGTTCTGGCTCCAAGCTGAGGGTATGAAAGATCCTCCTATTTCTCGAATTGGTTTGCCGACCGCCATTGCCTAAAAAGGAAAACTGAGGCACGTTTATTCGGTTATTGATGCTGGGGAGCGATTCTGAGTAGTATTTAGCGAAAGTAGAAAAATCGCCTATGGCCCCTTTAATAAAAAAAATCATCTCTTAAATGCCTTTTTTTTTACATGGTTTTTGTAATTATATTAGTCGGGGAGATTACAGTCTAGGGGCAATGTACAGTCATTTACAAACCTGAAAGACCATAGTCATCTAGCTTCGATTTGTGGGAGCGCGCTTTTGATGTCGAGTGTCGAAACGCACTAAGGTGGAAAATCGGGCGCCATGTTAAACGTCGTACACTATAAATATAAACAGCTAAAAAAAAACGCCCGAAGAAGAGACACAAACACGAGAAGACATTGCGGTGCACGCAACTGCAAGAC
Organism: Ixodes ricinus; assembly: GCA_037355805.1. Classification (NCBI taxonomy): domain Eukaryota; kingdom Metazoa; phylum Arthropoda; class Arachnida; order Ixodida; family Ixodidae; genus Ixodes; species Ixodes ricinus. The sequence continues at coordinate 5,493 of JAZHYW010015234.1, forward strand.
CGAACTCGACTCACATTGGACCAAATAGAGACGCAGCGTCACTGATGTCCTCGGAGAGCAGCTTTCGCTACGCGTTCAACAGTCAAGTTTTGTGCGTCCAGATAAGCTGCCAATGGATCACATATCCGTTCACTCACGTCGCTGCGTAGACGTACCAGCTGCACCGATACACGAGGTGAATGCCTCGCCCCTATAAAAATGATTTTTGATTTTACGTTGATTTTTGTATGCTGACTTCCTGTTGACCGTGTCATCAGAAAAACTGCAGACATCCTCTTTAGTTCGTGTTGAAAATGTTCAGTTGACTCTCTGTAGCCAGTGTCAATAGAAAAGCTGCAGACTTTCTGTTGACTTTTTATTGAACATAGTACATCTTGACTGGATGTCAAAAGTCACCAAGTTCCTTAGTAGTCTCCGACAAGCTGAGAACGCTAGGGAGGAGCTTGAGTTGTCCCGCCTCCAGTGCGAGCCCTCTACCCTTAACATCGATTCGGCGTTTCGCGCGCCTCGAGCGCGCATGCGCAGTGAGAGCACGACGGAAGGCATGGGGCGCCTGCTGGAGGCCAGGCATTCGAAGGACACGCCCTGCCGCTCTCACTGTATAAGTGACAATAGTGACTTTAACGACCCTATTAAACAATTAAACTAGTAATAAAAAAGCAAAATATATATTTTGAAGTGGAGCAACTGCCTTGACTCGCTTCTTTCTGAGTGGTGATATATGCTGAGAAACGATAACATTTCTTCGAGGAGCCACCCTTGTGGATGCTATTTTAGCGACTGCGCCGAACTATAGTTAGTCGTACCAATGATTTTTAGTAAGAGATAGAGTCCACGAGCTTGGAAACGCTATTTCCTTTCGACAGACTCTCGAGAAGGAGATCGGATACTTGGAACCTTAATAAGTGATGAGGAAGTCACCGGTCATTCAAAATGTAAGCTATATAAGGCTATTGAGCAGTCAACGCGATTGTGATTCAGGTCTTGAGTGCCCAATGGTGTTTCTGTTTCGGTTTTTTTTTCAATGTGTATTTATGGGACGTAATGTAGCTCGTTCAAATACCACAGGGACACCATTTCCTAACAAAATCCATAATATAAAGAAACAATCGCGTCTTTTTTTACGTTATTCTGCGGCGCAGCCAATTGGCAGCAGAGTGGAAAGCCCGTGGTAAGCCTCCAAAACTTCCTCGATGAATAGGTTAGGTGTAAACCATTTTTCTTTTCTTTTTTTGTAGTTCTTCAATTGAAAAGCTTAGTTTTTTAATTGAAAAGCTACAGAAAAAGCATCTTGGAAACGACAAAACAGCTTCTTGACTTTTTTGTTAAAAAGTGGGCCAAACTTCAAAAGGAATTTAACAGAAAAGAAAGAGAACGGTCCGATGAAAAGTTGTTCACATTTTATATCCTCTGATGACGTTTTTTTGACAGTCTTTCAACAGGAAAGCACCTAAACAAGCTATGGCGGCGCAGTCCTCTATTTTGTCTGTACTGACTATGTTTATTATTATTATTATTATTATTATTAATAATTTTAATTTTTTTGTTTTCATTCTGTTTTCTATTTGATGTGACTTCTGTGCGCTGTACTTCTCCCCTGTTTGTATATATTTCTCTCTGTCGGGCGTTCTAGATCTACTGAAAGTTCTATACTAACTTGCTTTGTGTGCGCCTGAAGTAATTTGTAGGGAACTAGTCCTACAAGCCTTTAGGGCTTTGACAGTTCCTATAGTGTATATAGTCGTATTGGAAGCACCTGCATTAAATAATATTATTATTATTATTATTATTATTATTTTGACGTAGACCTAGACGTAGACCTACGTCTAGATCTACGTAGACAAACGGAGACCTAACCATCAATGGCTCTGCTCTAATATCCTTAAACTCATCAAGGAAAAGGACCTTCTTTGAAAACGATGCCGGAGGTCTCTAATAACAATGATTTGCGTAATGAGTTTTTGACAAGTTAGAAATGAGGTAAACGCAGTAATTTGCTCTGCAAAGCGAAGATATTTCATATCGAAATTTGTGGAATCCAGGTTTAGCTTGGCTAGAACATGGTCGCTGATTAATCGATTCCGAGGTGCTGGTGCTAAACGTTCCAATGATGACGCTCTTGAAAAAACAATTTGATTCACTCACATCCTCACTAGCTGACGATTTCAACAACTTCTTGCTAAATATTCTGGCGTATGTAGAGACCCAGTTGATAACTCGTGCACATTCGAGTGATGCATCTTTAAAGTCAGCTTTCCTTTCCTTTTTTAAATAAGATTGACCTCCATTCTGTGTTGTTTGTTTTCAAAGCAAGCCAGTCACCTGGTGCTGATGGCATTCGCGCATATGATCTGCAGAGGAATTTCACGCAAATTAAGGATGTTCTTCTAGTATGCTTAATGGCTATTACTTTTGCCAACATACCTGGTGGTTTAAAGGTTGCCATTGGTGACCCTCTTCAAAGGAGGCGCCCGATTGTAAATTGAGAATTATCGCCCTATTTCTTTATTACCAATTTTAGGCCCAATTCTTGAAAAACACCTTTTCCAGTCGATGTCTAGCTTTTTGGATACGAATGAAATCTTTTCACCCACTCAGTAAGGTTTCATTGCTGGAAAAGCGCACGCAGCCAGCCCTTGATTATTTTCTGATAACTTATAAGTTATAATCCCATTTGAAAATAATAAGTTCGCATGCGCGCTTTTTCTTGACGTGTCGAAGGCCTTTGACGCTGTTAGCCACCAATTGCTCTTAAGGAAATTACATCGCCTGGGTTTGTGGCCCTTTTTATTTTTTACTAGAAAACTTCCTTTCTCAACAATCTCAATTCGTGTCAATCGGCGTTTCCAGAGTTCTCATCTTCCTCTTAAGGCAGGGTGCCTCAAGGTTCAGTGTTATCGCCTATACTTTTCAACATTTTTGTTAATGACATGGCTATACTCTGTTTCACCTTATGATGTACCGTAGGAAAGGCTACAAGCGCGAGCTCCTTGCTCTGGGGTACATCTCGGCGGCACAAGCTCCCGTGACTTAAGAGCGGCTGCCAACGCTATGAGCTCGCGCTTCTAGCCTTCGCTGAGGTACAACATAAGGTGAAACGAAGTATAGTGTCGTCATTGGATTCACTCTCTACCAATACGCCGACGATACCCTTCTTGAGTCGCGTCATATTAATTTCCATGACTCTTTCAACACACTCGAGGAGAATGCTACCCATATAATGGAATGGTTTGCTGACAACATGATGGACATTAATAGGCCCAAAACAAAGCTAGTTTATTTTCGTAATCCTCTCAAAAGCCACCCTGCTAATGTAAAGTTTATTCTTCACCGATCTAAATGTGATCCATGTACATGTGTACCGAACGAGTCAGTTATTCATGTTAAATACTTGGGCGTTTATTTTGATTTTGATATGTCGTGAAACACTCATATGTAATGCTTATGTAGCAAACTACGTGTTGTATCCTGCATGCTTTATAACACTAGAGTCTTTATACCAGTTGGTGTAAGGCTGCTGATGGCTCAACGCACTTGCTTACAGCATCATTCGGTTCGGCGTAACAGTTTTGGAAATAGTTCTGGTCGCTTGCATACCAAAGTTGATACCCTACTGAGAGGAATACTTACTAGCGTCGCATATAATTCACCTTGGTCAACAACAACTACGGATATTTTCAAAGTTCTCCAATTGCCAAACCTCCCATCACTTTATACTCAAACTGTTATATTACGCAACTTTTGGAATAAGGATTTCAAAACACCATCACTTCCGTCTCGCTCGTTGCGATGTACCCCTCATTTCAAGGTGCCACGTTGTTAGGTTCCCTTTCTGTTCAAAATTTTCGTTAATGACGTCTCTTTTTGCTGTTTCAAATTCTTCATTCCTGCAATATAGTGATGATTAAAAAAATATGTAGAGAAATAGCTACTGCACATGATTGTGCTAAGCTCCAGGAAAGATGCATGTTCTTTTTACCGATGGTGCTCTAACAACGACCTTCTCTTGAACCCGTCCAAAGCCAAAGCATGACACTCTCGGAAAGCTCACAATATCTCTTTTGCATATAACATTCACGGGGAGACTTTGTCTCGGGTAAGTGTAATGAAAGATCTCGGAGTGATGGTATTCTGGCTTGCATTTCTCTGATCACGTTGGTAGTAACTTGGTACGCTGGTTAACTCGTCATTGCGAATGTAGGGTGTGGTAGTTCAAAAACCCGACTGCTTTTAGCACGTTGTACTGTTCGTTATCCAGGTCGCAGTAAGAATATGCCTCAGTTGTTTGGAATGGAATTTCTAAAACTCACTCCTTGGAAATCGAACGAGTGCACAAAAGTTTGTGTCTATCTTTAAACATCGCTACATTCAAGGGCCCCTAAAAAGAAAAAAATATTTTTTGAAACAGTGGACGGGACACGCGTGTCAAGAAATCAATTTTCGGCGAAAAAAAATTGGACCAATATTTACGGCGAGATATTTATTCGAAATTCTTCGCGCAAAGTCTATGAAGTCACGGAATGGTCATTCGATCTTTCGACCTCACCGAGATGATCATTCGCTCTTTCACCTAACGTGAAGGCGAAGCCGATCCACCACCCTCCACGCGCCCGAAATGCCGAGAAAACAAGTGGAAAGGAGGTGACTATACCGACTAAATCGCGTCTCGCGCCGCCAATATTGCTGTAATTTTTTTTTTCGTGAGAAATTAGTGTTTTGACACGCCTGTCCCAATTAGACTGTATAAAAAATTGTGTTTCCCCTTTCAGGGGCGTTTTAATGAGGATGTTCACTGTCTAACATTAAGGCTGCGTTAGAGCGTGCTTTGCCAAGCCTGCACCGGCGTTGGGAGAACGCGGACTTACTATTTTTGTTTAATACGGTGCATGGCCTCATCAATTCCCCGAGCCTGTTATCTGAACTGTGCTTTAGGGTTCCACGTGTGTCTACTCTGCTTCAATCATCTTTTTATGTTTCCGGAACTTTTCGTCCTATAACCTCGATTGTTAGAATTGCGGGGCGTTTGAACCATTACTCTGACAAACTTGATATTTTTACCCATGCTACAGGACGTTTGTCCTTTCTATTAAAAACTTGCCCGTGCAAGTTAAAGTTTGCTGAATGGCTCTGGTATATATGAATATCGTCATCTACATTGCGTGAATTTTGGTAATGCATTCGTTTGTCCTATGGTCTTCCGTTCCGTGTCTGCTGTTACTGCCTCGTTTTTTTTTGTTTTTAATTTTTACACCTTGACTTTTTAATACTATGCTTAAAAATGCTTTTTTCTTTATTTTCACGAAACACATCATGTCTCAATTTCTGAGCCATGTATAGTGTGTAGTGCATTATCTTTCTGTATTTTTGTGCATAATGCATATTTTATCCACCAGTGTACCAGCAACTAAGACCTCAGGGTTGTTCCTGGGCGCTGTACAATAATAATTGATTGCTTGATTATTATTATTATTATTATTATTACTTACTACTACTACATCACTGCTACTACTACTACTACTACTACTACTACTACTACTACTAGTACTACTACTCTGATGCCCTCGATATTTTTGGTTCGTGCTGCAGAACGTTTTATCTTTCTGTTTGCTTGAAAAGGGTTGATAAGTACTTGTGTGTCGCTACGACATCATGTACTTGCTCTTGTTTAGAATATGCAAGCTTTGGTGCAGCTTCTACGTTTCTTCTGCTTGTTCCGACTGCTTGAACTGTCTTCTAATTTGTGACTGTCCTGTAGTCGGTTACAAGTTAAGAAGGTAGGAGAAGCTCCTCCCACAAGCGTGGTGCGCCGGTTTCAAACACCTCCGCAGTCGAAAGAAGAGTTCACTGGAAACGCTCCTTGTTCCGCTTCAATGGATAGATAATGGCCACAGAGTGGTGCCAACTTGTCTCCGATCCCTACTTTTTAAGAAAGCGACCTTTGTATTCATCGGAGAGGGAACCGAGCCCTGAAAGCAGCCTTTGTATCAATCGGAGGGGGAAGCTAATCCCCGAAAGTCGTCTTTGTTTCCGATCGGAGGGGGATGACTCTAATCTCCCTCTCGTGGCTTCCACAATGCTAAGTCAAAGTCGAAAGATAAAGCAAATATGTACAGAAAGGCAAGACCCTCCTCGCGCGTTGGCCGCGACGTCACGGAAACGATGGGACGCTATTGGATGCGGAGGTGGCGGAGGGATATATGATTCCCTTTGAGGGGCATTTGCCGCTACCTTCATTGACTTGACCTTCTTGAGGACTGAGTAGCACAACTGCCTTGGGCCAGTTTGCTCGAAGCGCGGTTAAGCGCTAGCCGCGGCTAAAGTTAGCCGCAGTACCTAGGAGAGGGATTTTGAAATGACGTGACTGGCTCGGTGGGGACGCGGGGAAACATGACGCCTCCGCTTGTAACGCCGCCTGGCCATTTCCGCCTGGCTACAGGGACAAATGGTGTAGCCAATACGGTCTACAAGTGGAATTCCAATATAGTTCAATATCGGGGATGTTGGTGGAGTCAATAGATACTTTTAGTGGACCGTGCGCTGGAGCCTCGCGTTGCTTGTGGGAGCTCGGGCCGTCCCTTTAAAGCATAGATCGAGCACACGCCCACTAGTGCACGCAGTCCGCAGCGTATTATCTATAGATCATACGCTGCGGACTGCGGCCTCTAGTGGTGCGGCCCTATGCCCTTTTTCATCTTTGAATATTGCATCTAATATTTGTAAAAATGAGAAACGAGAGAAAACATTTTAAATTACGTATCTAAAACAGGGAATATCTGTTCTTAGGCTTTTACAGTAATTGCTTCCACGAAACTTGTAATTCTGCAGAAATTATCTGTCCTTGTATTTTTCTGTACTTGATACAACGAAAGTTGTTATTTTACGTACATTTTTGTGCTCTAATTTTTCTGTGATTGGTTTAACAGAACTTGTGATTTGACATAAGTTTTCTGTGTTAGAATTTTTCTGTAACTGCTTTCACAGAACTCGTGCTTTTACATAAACTTTCTGTTAGTGAGAAACAAAAAATGTATGTTATTAAATAACAGAAAAATTAAAACAGAAAACATAGCTTTACAGAAATGTTCTGGCAGGCTAGCTGCCAGACAGTTTGTTCTTTTTATTACACAACCTTCTTTACAGTGTACTAAAACTATTGTGGGCTAAGAGTGTTCCGATATCAACGCTCTGCGGCAACTGTTACGTGGGCATTGCGATAACCAACCTTCAGTTTTACAGCGAAGCTGTTTGTGGCTATACTCCGTTTCACCTTATGTTGTACCGCAGCGAAGGCTAGAAGCGCGAGCTCATAGCGTTGGCAACTTGTGCCCAAAAATAAAAGGAAAAGAAATATAACAGCAGAGCGTCGCGGGCGTCGAAGGCGGCGAAGCAGCAGGATCGAACGCTGGAGGCGAAACTGACTTCGGCTCACCACGCGAAACCCCTTATGTACACGCGTGGGCTTCTGAAATAATCGGCGTAGAAAGTTCGACACGTAGAACATTCGGACCTCGAACAAGCAACAGGATTCGCGAATTTTCCAGAACACTAAATTCCAGGCATAAACAATATAGACGTCGCTCCCAGGAATCGGACCCTGCCTTTTCGCGTGGGAGGCAGGCGCGATAACCGTTAGGCCACGCGCGCGCTGCCTACTTGGCCAGCTGCGCGCGGCAATATCAAAGAGCTGTAAAAAACACCGTGACTGGGTGAAAGAGTCCAATCCATTGGCAACAATTTCGGGTACACTGTAATAACACAAACTTTCAATACACAGTTACAAACACTTCAGTATCCACAGTCCTTAAAAATAAACAAAACGAAATTTGAAACTTATAGAACAAGTCAGTTCTACGCAACGTCAGAAAAATATAAACGAAGGTTTTTTGGTGATCGTGCATAGTGTATGGTGTTTTTGAAACATCTATTTAATAAGAATGCTACAATAAGATCTAGAGACTGTGAACTGTAGTTCGTGCGAAACCGATGGAAGGCCCATTTCTCTATGCTGCGGGTAGCGATGAAACTTCTTATGGCTTACCAGTTGAGATACAGCAAGCACAATCTACGAGAGTTATCAATGAGAAACAAACGGATATGATCCAACGATTCTCGTACTGCCGTCCTACAAGGACTATTTATTTTTCTAAATGCCAAGGGAAGCTAAATCACTGTTACCTATAGCGATAGTCTCAAAAAAGCTACTTGACTCAGAAAATGCAGCCTCACTAGAAACATTGACCAAACAAAACGATATCACTGACGAAAAGGAGTTTTGAACATAAAACCAAGTATACCCATAGCACCTTATGAGAAAGTGATCGCGAAACCACACTCTCGTTAAAATTTCAACAATATTTTATCGGACACCGAAATCAGCATAAACAACGCATAAAAGATGCCGAACATACACATTGAGATTGTATATTTCACGAAGAACGTAAATTAACCCAATGCACTTCAGATACTTATGCACAGTGCTCAACGACACAAAGCTACAGTGAACAAAAGCGGATCTTTGGGGTGTAGCCCGAAACAACCCATTCTTGTTTGAACCCGTCCCGTTTCGTCCCATTCTGGAAACGACCTTCCCGTTTGAACCCGTCCCGATTCGTCCCATTCGCGAAAGCCTTTTTCATTTGAACCCGTCCAGTATCAACCGATATCCGAAACACCCTTCGCGTTTGAACCCGTCCATTTTCAACCCCTTTGTATAAGACCCTGCGCATCACACGCACTTCGCGAAAAGTCTAATTGTTCTAACCCTGCTCTGCGCACCTTCTCTGCTTAAGAATATATGTTCTGAAATATTATTGCATGCCAATGTATTCTAAAAACATGCACCTCTTTCAGGTAAGCTTCGAAGTACGTATTATTCTAACTTCAACCACTTAAAGTGTTTTTGCTTTTTTTTATTTCAAGATTATCCTTACAACGTGCAACCGCGAAACGGTCTATGTACGCTCTGCGACACCGTTACTGCAAAGACGACCTCGTCGCTTACTTCAATTTTACTTCGAAATTGTATTAGCAGGCACCGAAATTTAGGACTTAAGATGCAGTCTCAGATGAGCACTTCCAAAGACAGTAATAGTTTTTATGGCGGCCTTTTAATCCTATGAGATAAACAGCAGCACCGCCGATCGCTTGTTCGCGCTACATACAATAATGAAGTCTTGCGTATACACAAGCACATTGGGTAAGCTAAAATTAGCGTCACCATAGCGACGCTATATTTAGGGTACCCAAAGTGCTTGCGTACGTTATTCTAAAACCTCATATTAGTGATCTTAATATTTTGGAGAGCGATAAATCAGACAGGGTGACAGGTATATGATTGCGACTTTATTCTCTTTTACAATTTTAAACAGTGAACACTCGCGCCCAGAGGAAATCATCATAGACCAGAAAATACCTTTGCCTTGTTGAGAAATTAGAACAGGGAAATCGTGCCATCAGACAGGCGACACTCCAGTTCTGATAGTTCGCGGTCCTTGCTGACCCACTTGTGCCCCGCGGCCCCCACGGCACTACTATTTGCAAGCTGCTGCAAAGATACCCTTGTTAAACCCTCATCCCGTTTGACCAAATCGATGAAGCTGTAAATGTTCAAGTGAGCCCTTCCTGACGCCGCGTTTATCTTACGGGCCCATGTCTCCATGGTTATTTCGGGAGATGGAGAAGTGAGGTAGGCAAGGAGGACATGCATTGGACACTTGAACCTAATCAACTGTTAACGAACAATACAAACGAACCGACCCAACTGGTAATAGACGATGGCCGAAGCGGGAAGGTTGTTTCGGGATAGGGCGAAATGGGAAAGGATGAAACGAGAAGGTCGTTTTGAGCCGGGTCGAAACGGAAGGCACAAACGGGAAGGTTGAATCGGGAATGGGTCGAAACGGGAACCACCCCATCTGGGTACCTCTGTAACAGACCGCTTACTGTCTCTCCACTTCTACGCTGAGCACAAATGATTCTAGTTCAACCTCGGCTCTGCAAGTCAATCCCGGCCCAAACGACAGGGTTGTATTCCTGGGACGACAATTCCCGGCCGAGTCTTTTTCTGTCCTTCGTACTCCACAACAACGGTCACCTGACTTTTTGTTTTTAGCGGCATGCAATCGTACGTTTTGAGCTCTAGAGTACACTGTCTGAGCCCGTGTTGTAGTTACAGCTAGGCATATACTTCCTCGTTGATAATAGAAACCGCTGCTCCAGTATCTATGTGTATTGTGACTGCAGCTGTCCTGCGATCTTGACGTTCACTAGATAATGCAACTGGTCATGGTCGAGCGTGGCCTCTAACGTGTTAAACGGTTTGCCTTTCCGCTTCATTCATGCCTTGAACAAGTGCACTACGTTATTGCACCAGTGGCACCTTGCTTTACGGTACTTGCAGTTGGCGTGATTCTTGTCGCCACACTTATAGCAGGTCACTCGGCAGTGCACTTGAATGTGCGCTCAACTTATTCTTCAGCTGCGGCCGGCGTTTTTTGATGACTGCATGTATATGACTCCTTCTCCTGGAAGGCCAGTCTCCGACGGTTTGTAGCTTTCGATTCTTCCTCAGCGAGTTCGCTGGCTCTTGCAAGATCGCCGGCGGTCTCGAAGTTCAGTTCTCTCTTCTTATGTAACGCCGCGTGAGTCGCCGGATTCCTCAGCACCGCGACGAATCTGTCGCGCAAAGCATTGTCAAGGAAGTTCTCGAAGATGCACTTGGCTGCGAGGTGTCCTAGCTCCACGGCAAACTTCGAAACTAACTCTGTTTCCACCGGTAGCGACGGTTGAAACTGTGCAGCTTCGCGTAGTGCAATTTTGAATTACATGTTTTTGTTGTAATTTTAGAGCGTAGCTCTTAGGCGCCCGTTTCCGGCTTGAGCGGCGTCGCCGTCGGCGTAACCGCGCGGTGCATTATGGGTAAATTTCTCCGCTAAACTTAGCGGAAAAATTTCCCCGCTAAATTTTCCCCGCCAAATTTAGCGAAAAATTTTCCCCGCCAAATGTAGCGGAAAATTTTCCCCGCCAAATTTAGCGGAAAGTTTTCCTCGCGAAATTTAGTGGAAAAAACGTCCCCGCTAAATTTAGCGGAAAAATGTCCCTGCTAAATTTAGCGGAAAAAATTTCCCCGCTAAATTTAGGGGAAAATATTTTTCCGTATAACTTAGCGGGAAATTTTCCCCGCTAAATTTAGCCGGAAATTCAGCAAAAAAAAAAAGATTTCCCCGCTATATTTAGCGGGAAATTTCACCCTAAGTAAGAGGCGAGCAGGAGAGGAGGAGGGGCATAGCCTCGTCTCCGTAGCTTCCCCTCCTTCTCCTCAAGAGCTGCGCTCTAATTCGGTGTTACAGGGGATTTTAAATGTCTTCCTTTTTTTATGTATCATGTGTTTTGGAGTGTCAAAGTTGCTGCCAATGTAAAGGGAACCCAAAAGCAGTCAAGCTGTTTTTGAACAGCTTTTTGTCTGGCGATCCCTCCAGTTTTCTGGGTAATAAAGATTTGATTTGAAACCTCTCCGCTATTACTTGGCTTCTTTCAAAAATTGTACTAAGTCCTCGATCGACATATCGTCTGGGATCGCAGGCAGCAGCAGGTCCTTCAGAGTCTTGTACGGGTGCCTCACAAGGACGATAATAAAGGCGGACCTTTTGACGTTGCTACCCTTGATCTGTGTCACCCTCCACTAGTGCTCGAACCGCTTGACATACGAGTTGCAGTCTTCGTTCCAGCCTTCTACGTAAGTTCTGAATTCCAAAAGTTCGATATCGTCCCGACGCTTTGTTGCTCCGTCGACCTCTCACTATCGCTGAGCTATCTGTCTGTCCCCCTTCTCGTTGTCAGTTATTGTGTAAAGAGACATCCAGGCAGTCCAAGGAACGAAAGCCGTTTATTCCTCAGAGTACTGTGCTTATCTATAGCTTTCAGCGCGCAGGCGCATTGACGACGGCGTGTGGCCGCACAATACTAGATTTTTTTTAAACTAAAAGATTGTCTCGATACATTTTGGTAAGTTTTGTTTTAAACGACACGTGGCAATGATTTTAATGCTGTATTGCATTGTTTGTGAAGCTAACTTTGAAGAGCTAGCCTTGAAAAGTTAAACGTGTCATGGTCGAAAAGAGTTGGCCTAGTTGGCCGGCTGCCAAACATCTGCGCCGCCAGCTCCGCCTGCCACACAACTCAACTGTAAAAGAAAAAAAATGTTGAAGAGGCGGAAGTAAGGACTCGGAGACGCTTCGAGAAGACTTCGCCAGCTGCGACAGTTTTGAAAACCCAAAGAAAAGAGAAATAAACGGTAGAAAAGGAAGACGTTGCGACGCTAGACACAGTGTCGTATTAAGTAAATCAAAGTGACAATTGATCCGCTTTTCGCGAAAGAAACTCCCTAACCCCTTTCAGTATATGTTGGAATATGACACCCTAGAAGAGTTTCGCGCAGACAAATATTTCGGTGTTATCTTAAGTTTCTATATGACATGGATTAACCAAATTAACGAAATTTCTTCCGAAGTATCCGAAACCCTTGGCTACATCCGGCGTTTCTTGAATGCTGCTCCTCCAAAACTTAGAAAATTGGCTTACGAAACCTTTGTTAGACATGAATTAGAATATGTATCCTCTTCCTGGAACGCCCACCAAAATTATTTATTCACTCAGCTTGAAGCAGTCCAAAACAGGGCTACCCGATATATACTATTCAAATCTGAGTACATATCAAGCGTGTCTCTTCGATGAAAACGAGCCTAAATTTGATTATACTCTCAACACACCGCAAGGTAACTCGTCTTTGCTTACTTCACAAACTGCATCATTGTCATCCAATTGTTACAGGCTCAATTTCACATTTTCCCGCACGATCATCTCGCCGCCTCAACAGCTCCTGCAACTTCCAACGCACATCTCGTTCTACTGGCACTTTTAATAAATCATTTTTCTAATCACTGTTGTGGACTGGAACGATCTTCCCCACAATGTTGTGTAAGTATTTGATTCCGAGGTTTTTAGAAATGTAATTCTATTTAGTTTTGTTGGGCACAATTAAATGTTGTCTTGTTTCATTTATACTGTCCGATATATCCTATTCCTTGAAGTTTTCTTGTCGCCTATAAAGGAAAAATGGGGGAGGAGAGTGGGGAAAAGAGAAAAAGGTTCAATTTCTTCGAACGTGTTTTGCTTACATATTTCTTTCTACTTGCGGGAGTGCGAGTTTGTTTAAGTTGTTTGTTGTACGTTTTTATTGCGCGTTTACTACGTGCCAGCCCCATCCTTTGTAATCTCCTTGCAAAAGGGCCTTTAAGGAATCAATAAATGAAATGAATGAAAGCAGACAACCTTTAAACACTACGAAATAAAACTTAAATAAAGAGAAATAGTAACAATAACTCTGGGAAGTAACGACTTGTTAGATTTTAGTTGTGATTAGTAGACTACTAAGGTGACTGGCAGAAACGACTGCGCCAGCAGCAAGAACAATTGTTTTTGGGGAAGAAAGTTACAGATGCTTCAAGGTTGGGATAAAAATGAAGTATCAAAAGCTAGCGCTTTATATCATGTTCAATGTAACGACTGTAATTGAGGTGGAACGATGATATTTTAGGAGTCAATCACAGGATGTCAATATGTGCATGCACTGCGCCCTACTGTCAGCGCGCACACGAAAGTCGTAATTTTTCGTGTTTAATTTAAATTGTATTATCTGCTATCAAACTTGCTTGGTTATGTTTGTGCTCCAAATTAGCACTTTTCATAGCAGTAGTAGTTTTGATAATAGCTTTTAGATTGTAAAAGTAAACAAAAAGGCGATCGCTTGTTTGTATTAACAGTGTTAACAGTTGTGTTAACAGCTGATAAAAATTGTGCAGACACTCTAATTAAGGTTCCTTCAAATGGAGTGGCAGCAGAACGAACATTAGCCAGCTCTGTGAGTGCCTTCTTCTGTAAGTACATCCTACCACTATATCATGTGTCCCCAAGTTGCATCACTCTAAAAAAGGTGGAAGAAATGTCGGTTTAATGAAGACTGTTTTTTTTTTGAAACCATCGTGGATTTGAATATACTACCGGAAGAAATCATTAGTGTTTCGAATCGCTAGTTGTTTTTAATTATATCACAGAGATAGCTTACAAAGTAAGACGTGTTTTTGCTTGTTTAATGCATGCATTTTTTATGTTTGCCTACATGTACCCTCATAATGCCTAATTGCGCAGCGAGTATAGATGTAAACAAACAAGGAACTACATGGGCGGTCGCATGTAATGCGCGTTATCTCATATTGGGGAAGGCAACACACAACAAAAAAATGAAGGGTAGGAAGGACAGACGGATTCTTCCTTCTCTTACGTTTTGTGAATGAGGTATACTTCTCACCCGCTTTCAATCGCCTCCGTGGCGCAATCGGTTAGCGCGTTCGGCTGTTAACCGAAAGGTTGGTGGTTCGAGTCCACCCGGTGGCGGATTATTTTCTTTTGTGTGTGTCTTTCAAGTGAGCTGCATCACGTTGCTGCAGAAGTGATTGCATTTTGCCAAAGTATCCTGGAAAAGCGTCCAATAAACCTTTTTTTTTCAAAAACACGCGCGCTCGAGAAGTTTTTTCGAAGCCGCCATTTTACCGGCATGCTCATTCAGCCTGCACTGGACGTGAGGTATCCCGTCAACGTTGGGCGTCTGCTCGGGTCGAAGTGTAAGCAACCGGCTGGTTGACGAACTTCTGAAAAAGTTTCATCATTCGTATGTTTCTACAAAGATATGTCATGCAGCTTGCAACGGCAAGCAAAATTGTTGCGTGAAAGTTTTAACATGGGTACCGCTGGTTGTTAGTTTACCTAAAAATCGACGTTTAGTGTATATTTCTCCTTTGTTTTTTGTTTGTTTTTAAATGCAAGCATAAATAACTCGAGACAAACGAAACGAATTCCAATAAAGACAAAATAGCATTTTTACTCGTTATATACCAAACTATACAAGTAGTAGGGCTAGTTAGCGACTGCTAAGTTAAGTAGTTAAGTGGTGTTTAACGGAGGAACGTAAAAAATGTACCAGCTTGATACTAGGTGTTCGGCTGTTCAAACCACGTATAGCATGTGAACTCCAAAGGCTGCCGTAGGTATTTTAGGTAACAGGAGGCGATGAAATTGTAGGCCCGTGAGTGCCAGGTGAATGCGCAGCGTTCAATCAGTTAGTCGAGGCCGTTCTAGCTATTTTAGTGGAGACGCTGGAATTTTTTGTTGCGTATTTTTGTTCCAAAAGTTGAGTACTGTCAAGAAGTTTGAACTCGGGAAATACACATCGCGGATTAAAAATATCAAATATGGGTTAAACCAAAATTCTGCCCGAATCTACTACATATTGTGCATTTTTGCCGCCCAATCGAAACGTCCAACTTCCCTTATATTCCGCCTCAAGCAGCGTCACCAGGTTTGGTGGCCTATTTTATCACACCCGGAGGAATTCCCCCAAATTCGTCCACTAAGCGCATTGTTTCGTCCGATTCTTCCCGTTGATTTTGTTCTTTGGCGCTCTTTGAATCTAAGGGACCAACTAAGTCTGCAGCAGCAATACACTGTTGCCACACTGTCGGGAGGTTTAGCTGATATGGCGAAATTACCGCGTCTAACACCCCCCCCCCTTCCCCGCTTAATTTCCCACAAATATCGCAGATTCATATGCATAATCACACTTAGCTGAAGCACCGGAGTGCATATTGTCGCGTGCGGATGGCTTAGTCGGCAGCCTGCTCGACTCCCACGCCGCTCGCAGGGGCCGTGGTTCCCGCCAGCGTTTGTCCTTTTTATTTTCCTTCTTATTGCGTGACTGGAATGTTCAAGATGCATGACTCGAGAATCTGTTCATTTGAGCTCGGAAGCTTCTAGATACCCGTGCGCTTACAAAAGGTGCTTTGCATGGCTGTTTGAGGCAGTCGTCCTTCCGTCGAGTCAAAGCACGGTCTTTGTTACTTTATGTTTCTCGGCACAAGTTCGCCGCATTAAAGGTTCATTTTAAGTTTTATTGATCAATGTAATGTTTATATTCATGATAATTTTAACAAAGTAAAAAAAAGTAAATACTCAACTAAAGTATGGAAGCACTCGGGTATATTTGCAGGAACCGAGGATATATCATAGATGCAATAGGGCAAAAAGAAGACAACTCAACATTAGGGCCAAAGCATGCAGAATAATACTGAAAAAAAGCAAGACTATGCCAGTAGTAGGTTTTGCACTTGCTCCAGTTAAGTATAATTCGGACCTTACACTGATCTCGGATAAAACGGTGTGTTTATTTTCATATATGTGCATTTTAGTGTCTAAAGTTACAATCACGTGGTTATGAGTGTTTCCAGAGAGTGGAATTCGTAACCAGAGTGCGAAATTAAATGCTTGAGCTCAGGGTGTCCTGGTATGTGAACTACTATACCTGACAAACTCTGGTAAGTTATGGTGAATAATGCTTCGTTACCCTTTCAATCAAACACGCTGCCGAAGGTGCGATACAGTAGCCAGAGCTTGGTACGTGGTGTAATATCCACCGCTCCGGTTATGCTTAAAGCCGCAAATTGAAGAAGCCAGATAAAACAAAATTGGTTACGTAAATGCAACCCAGTCAATTGATGGCTTTCCAACTAAACCAAAATCGACAACTCATTAATTTTTTTTTTTGCTTTTAGGTTTTTTTTTAGGTTTAAGCTAAATAAGTTGATTTTTTTTTCGACAACCCAGTCTTGGAGTAAATATACTTTTTTTGCAGCGCATGAACTATGCGCAAACGGTTTTATTTTTTTATTTTTCATTTTCTCTTTTGAGCTGACTTTGCAACGAGCGCGGTTAGATTCATGCTACACCGATCCGCTTTTGTTCACTGTAGCTTTGTGTCGTTGAGCACTGTGCATAAGTACCTGAAGTTGATTGGGTTAATTAATATACGTTCGTAAAATATATATTCTCAACGTGTATGTGCAGCATCTTTAATGCGATGATTATGTTAATTTTGATGTCCGATGAAACATTGTTGAAATTTCAATGAGAGTTTGCTTTCGCGATCACTTTCTCATAAGGCGGTATGGGTATACATGGTTTCATGTTCAAAACTCCTTTTCGTCAGGGACAGCGTTTTGTTGTGTCATTCTTTCTAGTGAGGCTGCGTTTTCTGAGTCAAGTAGCTTTTTTAAGACTAGCGCTATAGGTAACAGTAATTTCCCTTCCCTTGGCATTTAGAATAATAAACAGTTCTTGTAGGACGGCAGTACGAGTATCGTTTGATCATATCCGTCTGTTTCTCATTGATAACTCTCGTAGATTGTGCTTGCTATATCTCAACTGGTAAGCCATAAAAGGTTCATCGCTACCCGCAGCATAGAAAAATGGGCCTTCCATCGGTTTCGCACGAACTACGGTTCACAATCTCTACATCTTATTGTACCATTACTATTAAATAGATGTTCCAGAAACACCATAAATGTATGCACAATCACCAAAAAACCTTCGTTTATATTTTTCTGAGGTTGCGTAGGACTGACTTGTTCTTTAAGTTTCAAATTTAGTTTTGTTTATTTTCGAGGACTGTGGAGATTGAAGTGTGTTACTGTGTATTGAAAGTTTGTGTTATTACTGTGTACCCTAAACTGTTGCCAATGCATTGGACTCTTTCACCCAGTCACGCTGTTTTTACAGCCCTTTTAGATTTTCATCCAGTATTTATGGAAAAGAAAGATTTCGGTTAAATAGTTCGTGGGGTCCTCAAAGGTTTTTGTTTGATTTCCATGTACACGAATGTGTGCACAATAAACCTGAAATTGAAGAAACAAAACTAAAAAAACAATACAAATGTACTCCCCTCCAGCTTAATGCAGGTTCACTTCCCACAGTTCCCCTGCGTATATTTACAAAAGAAAAAAGAATGTTGTGGAAAGTGGACAACAAAATTTGCAGAAGCGTACGGGCAAACCGTATTTACGCAATACTTCGGAGGAAAACGTGTTCCCCCAACAATGTGATGCAGTTCAGTTTATTGGAAATCAAGACAAAAACAAAGTGAGAATCGCCACCGGGTGGACTCGAACCACCAACCTTTCGGTTAACAGCCGAACGCGCTAACCGATTGCGCCACGGAGGCGACCGAATGCGGGTGTGAAGCAACAAATTCACAAAACATTGTAAACGAATGTTTTTGTCTCTCCCCTTCTCGTTCTTCCTTACTTCCTCTGCTTATTTTTCTTGTCACCCTTCTAAATGTGTTATAATGCTCAATACTTACGACCGGCAACATTAAAAGGTGCATTCATTCAGCTAGGTGCAGTTCCTGTTCAAGCACAAGACATGCAAAGACGATAAAAAATTATCACAGGTTGTTTGCCTCCAACATTTTTCGCAGCATTTGCGCATTCTAAAGGACTCCCTGCTATCGCCTCCTGAATCCTGACCGAACAATATTTCGCCTCAATTGCCGTTGTTGCATCAACCGTTTAACAAGCAGATGACTAGTTTTTATTAAATTTTCCCCCAAGGTAGGAGCACGTCAA
Organism: Ixodes ricinus; assembly: GCA_037355805.1. Lineage (NCBI taxonomy): Eukaryota > Metazoa > Arthropoda > Arachnida > Ixodida > Ixodidae > Ixodes > Ixodes ricinus. Next base: position 24,005 of record JAZHYW010015234.1, read on the forward strand.
ACTCCCTTCCCGAAGAAGTTATAATACTAGCCTAATTATTTGCGAGACCTCGTTTTAGTCTAACCACTACTATTCTACTAAGTAGCAATTTTTCGCGGTTGCCGTTTCTTTTCTTTTAAATGGTATTGCACTTCTTTTGGTGGTCATCGGAAAGTCCGAGACGGCATGTTTGACCTCATTGCATAAACAATTATCAGGAGACTCTCAAAAATCGTCTCTATTACTTTGAACACATTTATATTTTTGGGATTTAGAATGTTTGTTAAAAAAGACAAAGCAAAACTGTCCGCCTACATTGGGCAAAGTTTAGGAAGGGCTTACGCCTGATCTAGTTGTGACTATTTAGTGATCTTTTTTTGTGTGTGAATACGTAGAATTTGGTATTTCTACATATTATAAGTAGGGTCAACGCTTTCGGTTTAAAAAATAACAAAACAAAATAATAAAGAGGATGCCGTATTTCTCTTTTAAAAATTGGGTTTTAACTAGAAAAGGTTATCATGTTTGTGCAGTCTGACCTAGCTAGCAATGGGCGCTCGGGAAGTGGGTCTGTCAATCACTCATCGTTGATCTCGTGACAACTTTCTTCTCGAATTGTCAGCTAGTCTATCTGTAAAAAAAAGGGAGGGGGGATGGGGGGAAGGGGGGGAAAGTGCAACGAATTTCGGACTCTTGTCCAATTTAACTGCGGGAATCAGTCTATGTCACCTATAGAAAATAAAATGTAGAACAATTTTTTTTTGCGTGCGCTAGATTTTATGAAGATAAACAAAAAATTTAAACAAATCAAAGGTCAGGGTATCCCCCAGCTCATACCGCTTTTTGATTGAGGCGCGCACTGCTCACTGCCGTAAAGGGGTGCCCAAACAGGATACTACAAAACGCACGACTCCGACAAATCGTGCGGCGCTCCGCTTCCGGCCATTTTTCTTTGCCGGGGGAAACTTCCCCCCGTCGAAATCTTCCCCCTCGCTTCCTCCACGGCGGCCTTGCTCTGCCCATCACGTGGGTGCCGAGAGCTACTCACACGCTCTGTTGGCTGTCGGTCAATCCCTCAAGGCCCCCGCCACTTTGGAAGTCCCGAAAACGGGAAAAGAACGACACGAAGGTGAGCTACGCGAGATGGTTGGCGAGGTCAGCCACACGCAGGTGGCGTGTGACGTCAAATCTGACGAGCACCGACGTCAAAGAAAAGTGGAGGAGGCGAGGAGAAAGGTCGTGATGTTGGCTTGACCACAAAGATCGTCGGGCGACACGACTCCTGCAAAAAAATCGCCCAAATTGAAGCGTCCGCTTCAATTTTCACGATTTGTCGTAGTCGTGCGTTTTGTAGTATCCTGTTTGGACACCCCTTAACTCGGAGTACCACGTTCGGCTCTATCTTAAGAACCAACAGTCCTCCTTTCGCAATAGACCGATCTCTCCACGCGAACTGCGCAGGCGTGCGCGTTCCGCAATGGGGCTGCCGCCATGCTACTCGTAGTTAACGCTTTCCGGCTTCCAGGCTGCATAGGGCTGCGGTGTGCATACATCATCATATATCTTCGTTCGGGACGCCTTGGTATTTGCTTGAATTCTCCAGTCATGTGTATCATTCATAATATTGTACAGTTTGTAATGCCTTAGTTTGTCAGCAAGCGCAGAAGAGCACTTTCAGTCGACTAATCAGTTCAGAATCGCTTTGTCGTCTGCTACCATGTTCGAGTCCTTCACGCGGTGGTCCCTCTACGGCAGCGGGAAAAACAACGACGCCACTACTCGAGCACTCTGGCTGCCCAAATGTCTCAATGAACATGGAAACAAGTGAAGATCTAGTTCAATGGCAAGGAAGAAAATTCTAGGGAGCATTGGCTCGGAGTCGCACAACGAAACTGCATTGGGTGTGTTCGTGAAAAAAGGAGCTTTGTAGTGCTCAGGCTTCAGCAAAACATTTGTTTAATTGGCAGTGAAATAAGAAGGGCCAAATAGACTTTCTCGGGGAGCAAAAGTTTTCTAAAAGTTGTTTCATTCCGGCTGATAGCCTGTGCGGCAGGGTACAGATGAACTGCGGGGAAAAGCCTGAAAACAAACAAGAAATGGTATACAAAAAGACCATGACTGGCACGCCGTAACACCTCGCGTCTGTCTCAAAGCAGCAGCCATGCCAGACACCTAAAAACGTATGGGTGGAGATGAGTTTTCGTGTAAAATTTCTGTTCAATTTTATTTTGGTTTCGCTAGCTCCAAACGTCAACAGTCGCCCGCCCTGGAAGTTTTTTTTCTGCGGTCCCCATTGGTGTTGCTAATGATGAGTAACGCCAGCTAAGATGAAGTTGTGGCATAATAGAGCACCACACGGTTCGTTAGCTTTTTCGCTGCCCCTTTGGTGCTAAGTGTTGCACGCCTAAATTGCATTATGCGGTGTTGTTAAGCTTTCAATTAAAAAATAAAGCCTACTTTCAAAAAAAAGTGGGTTTCATTTCAAATGATGCTTATCGGAAATCACAGCTTATTTTAGTCATTGTCCTGATTTTCTGAAGCCCAGCTGTGCTTTAAACTTGGTGACGCAATCACAGTTGTAACCAGCAAAATACATCTAGCAAAAGTGTATTAAAAACGGCCACCGGAAAGCAGCGCGGAGATCCTGATTGAGATAGATCTCTACGGAGCGAGAGATTCGAACGAACGGAACACTTCGGCACGCCCTCCTATATCTCGTGCCCTGTATCAACCATAGTCTTTAGCTAACGTGCAATGGAACGTATATGAATTAGGAAACAAGTCGCAAAACAACGCTAAAAACGCTCTTTTTTTCGTGCCGCTCAGTCCGGCTCTGTTTACCTTTCTCGGCCACTCTTTCCGGAGGCTGCATTGTCTTTGCGAATACATAAAATGTTATGCCCTTTTTTCTGGTGTTGGTTTTGTAGCACCCTACTACACAACAGGTAAATGTCACCTATTGAAAAAATCGTGAAAAAACACCCAATAAAAGTATCGTGCTAACCCTAAAAATTCCGAACCCCGGGCATCCAGCGCCCACTGATGCGGCCGGAAAAGAGTGGAGACAGACAGGTACCAGAATGCACCGCGGCAGCGGTGGCGTCGCGCAATTAAATCCTGCTGAGATTTGGTCCTCAAGGGCCGATTCGGTTAAAATGTCGCCAAACCAAAAACGGAAAGCGGAAAGCGTGCACTTTTAGCGGAGAGTCTTCCCGACGTTTCACTTCGTCTCACTTTTTGACTAGGGGCATCTGGGTGAGCCCAGACTTCTACGTAGTTCAACTGCACCACTCAAGTTACTGTAGTTTAAATACTTTTCTGAGTAGTTTAGCAACTTTCAATTAAATTTTGTTTTCGGTAATTAATAACTTACCTCACTTACTTTCCCGAGTAACTTCTACACAAATTACGAGTTACTTTTGAATTTTAGGAACTGGTATGCTTATGAACAAACATTCCTGCACAAAAAAAGAGATAAGACGTTGAAGATCATAGTATATTTGCTAAAAGGTGGAAGCATGTGGCGTAGGCAGGAGCGGGGAGGGGGGGGAGGGGGGGAGGCTTTGAAACCTCTTAAAAATTTTCACAAGCCCCCCACTGCAACAGCACTGCTACTAGGCGCAGGGAGCGGACATACACGTCTCAATCACTGTAAAAAAATTCGCCGCATTTTACGGCAAAAGTTGCCGGTTCAATATTGCCGACATGTTTTCCGTAATCTAGAAAATGGACCGTCTGTAAAAACAAGACATATATTTTGTAAATTGACGGAACGTCATTAGCCCATATTACAAACAGCTATCCATAGGAAATATGAAAGCTGTTCGCACTAAATAACGAAGCACTATACCTTTCCGCCTTATACGTATAAGGCTAAAGCTACAAGCCATCCGTACCACCTGCACCTCCGATACATCTGGCGACTCCCCTCGCAGAGCTCTAGCTCTGCCAGGGGTGTCACCTGATGTATCGAAGGTGCAGGATTGGTGCAGATGGCTTGTAGCTATGGCCATCAAAAAGACAGAAAGGTATAGCTCTTCGTTTTTTTAGTGTGAACAGCTTCCATGTCCAAGTAAGCCGAAGTCACATGAAGCTTTGGGGTACAGATTGGTATGGAGAGTTCATAGCTCCGTCATTAATATATGCTGTATAATTTTTCATCCTCTGACAAAACCAACAAGAGTTCATGTTTCGCAAAGAAAAAGAGCACACAACCTGTACCTCTCATTGCCAGCATTTTGTTGTGTGAGATCAGCTGTTCCTATAGGTGACAATACCTTTATTGGAAGAAGGCATGCCTTGCTTTAAAATTGGAGAAACATTACATTAATTATAGTTGTATTGGTGCTGGCCGTCTAGATGTCCATCCGTCTAGATGTATAGTTGTCCTTCAAGTGAAGACTTCTTCGGTATCTTCATGATGCAAGTAAGGGTAGCTTGAAATAAAGAGCAGAAGAGGATTCGAAATCTATACACAATCACAACAAATTGTATATGACATACATGGTTAAAGTGAGCAAGCAACGTGCTTACCAACTATCCCAGCTCCCACCCCTCTAATGTACATGACATATAAAACAAACCTCCCATAAATTGAACCGAAGCAAAAATTTGCATTGATTTGAATACCCAGTACAAGTGCTCGAGAAATAAAACTAGCAAATTAAAATTGCACAACTATTCAGTGATATTAAGCACATTGAATTGAGTCAAATCTCTCTTAGTTTATACGGTAGGCTCGCAATAATTCAAACTCAGATATTCAATACTTCTGGTTAAGTCAAACAAATTTCAAAACTTGGGTTGTCCCGCTACGTTTTCAATGTATTCATAAGCCGCTTAACTCGAACGGTGCTTTCGTGCAATTCATACCTTGTGTTCTCGCGGAACCGTTGACCACCCTTCTTTCCGAGCACCGGTGCACTGCGGAGAAGCAACACCCGTGGAGCTTGCTTCCACTGGTGTTGCTTTTCCGGAGTGCACCGGTGCTCGGTAAGAAGCGCGCTTAACGGGGCTGAAGCACAGCAGAGCTGTATATAGACTTTCGCAAAAAGAGCTGTCTGACCGCCGCAATTTTGCGACTTGAGCGACCCCTATCAGACAGACATTTCTGCCACCCGCCTGAGCTGTGGAAACCCGGTCAACGTGACTCCTCACCTGCATTTTGCATTCTTAGCTGGCCGGTTTTTGCTGAAAGTTTTTACTTTATTTGCCTGTTCATGATGCTTATCCTTTTTGTGTTGGCTTCCACTGTGAGAACCACAGAATTCCAGGGCTCATAGCCTGTTCGGCCTCCGCGGAAAACGAACGAAGAGAGCGAACGTCAAGCAGCCCGCGACGCGGGCCGTTCGACGTTCTTCGAGGATTATTTCCGTTGAGGTAATCTCCAAAAAACCTACCGGGCTATGTTCCTGGTCTTCGCGAAAAATAGGTGGTAGTGTCGGGTCGGAGTATGGGGACGGAATAGACACGTTCCTTCATTTGCTTTGGTGCGGTACAAAAAAGCAGCTCTCTCCAAAACGTGCCCAAAACAAGGTGGATTCCGTCCGATCGTCGTGAGGTGACCGTCGTCGATACTGTGTACTGAATATGCTCTGTTAGATGAGACCTTTCTCAAATCCTGTTGGGGTTACGCGACAACGTGAGGTACGTACAATATATGTTGTTCGATTGATGAGTCTCGTTGAATTTGTTGTTGTGAGCGGAGAATGCCCATTCAGTTCGGCTATCCTGCGTGGTCAAATATTTTCGACAGTTAAGACCTTTGTAGATTGACACGGCTGAGTGTGTGGTGCCGTAAAAAAATCATCATAAAATGAAACAAGCATTTAGCATAGCCTCCTATATGCTGACGAAGCCTGCCAGATCGCCACAAGAAGCAACCGCCGAAATGGAAAAAGGTGGAGCGGCAGGCAAGGGATGAGAGGAGAGCCACGTGACTGGCGCCCCGCTGCGGCGAGATGCCGAAACACACTTCTCCCGAGCGAACAAGTATGTTTCGGATCTTCGCCGCTGCAAATGCTGTGCGCTGACGTCCAGGTTCCCGAAAAATGGCTCTGATGCTCTGTGCTACCAGATCCTCCCGCTCCAAATCTGCGACTGGGCACTCTGCGGCTCCGCCGTCGAGCTGCCAGGGTTTGTGAGCATAGAGGAGGCTATAATTCCAGTTGCATTCGTTCTGTCGCGCACAAGCTCAACAAAAATAGCTTTCATTTGTTTGTTTTTGTTCCCCAAAATAGTACAATCTGTCTTAAAAACCTCGAAAAATTCAATTTGCCATGAAACACAAAAAAAACAAAAGATGCGGCAATTTAGCTGCCATTAGCGTCCGAAATTCCGCCTACTACGGCTGCCACAGCCCAGCGCAGTCGAACAACACTGACGTACACTCGCAAAACCAGAAACGCCCGATGTAAATCGCTTCATTTGGGGCTGCCGCTGGAAAGGTCTATAGACCGCTTTACTGAAAGTGGGCGAGAGAACAAGGGAAAGGGCTACCGGCGCTTTCCCCTTGCTGGAGCGTTTGAAAGAGTGAAAATCCCGGATGAGAGGTTTCGCCGGTGTTCGGTGTAGGCATTGCCCGAACTTGGTTTGCGCTTTCTTTGTTTTAAACTTCCAAACTTAATTTGAGCCACGGGTTTGGACGGCGACAGTCCCCGGTCATCGGGACATCATTGCTCGGTCATAGGGTTCACGAATAACGACAGAAAGCGTCGAATACTGCTCGAGGACCTATGTAGCTTGCATAGAATCCGGAAGGCGAGTGCGGCTGAAATGTCTTTAAGCCCCATCTCTTTCCACATGACCCTGATTTCCGGCGGCAGTGGGTTGCGTCCGTAAACCAAAAATAGTTTTTCTTAACGCCTTCCTCTCGAGTGTGCTCGAAACATTTTGTGAATAGAGAGCGTACCTCATGTTCAATGAACATGAGGTACGCTCGCAAGGTGCGTACAGGTTTTCTCCTGATAATTGCAGTTTCAGCTTGAAACGTTTTGTAACTGAGTTTATGTTAATATCGATATTTTGAAGTGGTGACAATGACTCCATTTTATTATCTACAGCACTCAGTTGAAGGCTGATTACCGCCGCCGGGTGTGGCTGGAAATTGTCGAAAAGTTACTTTTATTGATTTTGCCTGAATCGCGATCTCCTGTACGATACCAGAGAGCCGTGAACCTTTGTTGACCGTCACAACGCGACTATGTTCTTCTTATTTTCAAAATTAGTGCATAATGTATCTGGAAAGAAACCTTTCATTTCTCTTGCTGAAAGTTGAAACATGCTCATGCATCGATGTTTATAAATGAAGAAACATGCTCATGGCATAGGTGTTTATAAACGTTTTACTTGAGGATCCCGTGCCGACGAGTGTGTCTTTTGTCGAGAACTGAAAACAGCAAAGTCGACATGGGCCTATTGCCGGAGCGAGTCGATCAACGATTCAACATCGATGCATGAGCATGTTTCAACTTCGCTTCAGCGAAAGCAAAAGAAAAAAGTTACGTTGTAGTTTTTGTGCTCCGACATGAATTATATATTTCTGTTTGATATTTGTTCTGCGAATAATGAGAGATGGCAAATAAAATGTCAGAAACCTAAACTGCACTTTGGATTGGATACTATGTTTATAACTTCATCTAAGCGTCTTTGTGATCGATCAAACTGTTAACATGCCCACATTTCCCTCTTGTGTCTAATTCATACTTATTGATAACCGATGCCGTTTCTAAATGTCTTCTTTTTTTGCCACAAAATGCGGGCGCCAGGCGAGAATTAGAAGGGGGATTGAAAGAAGCTTCTCTTGCTTGGTATCTTCCTTCCGTATATCAGTACAATGAAATGGGATGAATGTACTGAGACACCGCCAGTCCGCTCTTGTGGACACGAGAGATTTTACATAAAATCATGCTCCCCAGCATCAGCGGTGCGAAAAAACTAGACGTCATGGGCGCCATTACTACACGCCATTGATTTCAGTGCACACGTTTCCAGTCGGCCAAGAAGGCTCGCCTTGAAAGAGTTTTATGCAACGACATACCCACGTGGACATACCTCACAAGTAAAGTTAAGCAATACCGAATCGAGACGTTCTTTTCTGCGAATTACTGTTTAGTGACGGCTTTTCTGGGAATAACTAGGTAGAGAAATCATTTTAATTGACTGCTTTGAGTGCAAATCTTATCGTGAACAAACGGCTTGTTACGTGCGTAGACGCGCTGTTTCCAGGGACGATGGGGAAGAAAAAGAAAGCAATGTCTCTGTTGTAAAAATGAGAGCCCTTCTAAAAGGACGGCAATTGGCCATACACGTTCTCCTTGGCATAATTTAGACATAGGCAGACGTAAGAAAACAAAGTTAAAACCTACAAAATCTGGCCTTTTCTTTCTTTATTTTTTGCGGATTTCTGTTTAGTGATTTCAAAGCCGGAGCAAACGTAGAGAGAAAAACAACATGAATCGTTAGCTCTCGTAGGTTACCGCAAAAACACATAAAGGACGAATGGTTCGTTACGAGCGCATAGGTAAGCTGTTTGCAGGGACTATTCTGTACAAAGACTCTCACTGCAAGAGAAATAGGAAAATAAAAAGGACATAAATCAGGACCTAAAGTAGCGGTCGAAAGATAGATCATTTTCGTGTTTTGCGCATGCGCCGAAGAGTGGCAACAAAATAACTTCCTGTACGTTTGTTTTTGTTTTTGTTAGAGCAACTATAATAAGCTATGCTTGCAAGGAACGACATTTCAGCCATATTGGTGCTTAACACCACTGTTGCCAGGTATCTGAAGCTTTATCTGAAATCATACGAGACGCTTCTCCATTCTCCAGAAATGTCGAAACAGTCCGCAGCAACGCAGAACGATATCGGCTGAGCCTTCTTCCTGACACGGTATCTTAAGTCTCACTTTTTCAATCGTATACATGTATACTAGCTGCGTCCTCTCTTCACTACGCAGCACAATTCTGTTACCAACAAGAACGGGGTGCCGAAACTCTAAGCGTCACTCATACAGATTGAAGGATTTTGTGTAGAACTGATAAAAAAATTCGAGGACACCTAAGCACTTCTTTGAGTCGTGAATGCGAAAGCATAAATGTCGTTCTTCCGCTCCCTTAGTTCGTCTGTGATGTACTGGAGTGGACGACCACGTTTCTGCTACTGCCGAGGTTGCGGCCGCGGCGGCCGAGCGCGCGCTCTCGTGCAGCGGCTGCAGCCCCCCCCCCCCCCGCCCTTTCTTGGGCGAAAAGCTAACTCAGTGAGTGCCGCAATACAATGACGGTCCTGCGTGTTTAGAGGTCCGAATCTATTCTCTCGGACACTTCATTTGACAGGCACGTTCGTCGCCGTTGGGGCTTCGACGTTCAACCAACTACGAGATCCCCCGCTTGGAATTTTTCTATTATACAAGAAAGATGGGAGAGAGAAAATGAAGCTAATGAACCATTCGCAGTCAACACAAATATGAGTGGTGTTTGTGGATATTCAGACATCGCGATGCCTGTCAGCGCGATGTCTCGATATAAAGGGTAACCTTTGTTTGGATTGCACAAACGCCCCCTGCCCTAGCGTGGGGTCTCCTTGCAATTGGTGACATTTTATTTGCATGTCTGGCAATTTTACGAGTTTTGCTCAGCGAGATGCCGGCGGTGGCATCGGGATCGCCCAAATTGCTGTGGCTTGCGCTGTTGCACGTGTCGTCCGATGCACCCGAAGGAGTCTTTGATATTCATGAAATCCGTACTCAAGCCGCTCCTCACACAGTTGGTTATAGATTCCATGTTCCTTGTGTTGCATTCAGCCATTCAAGAAGCATCTTTCTTTAGCAGGAAGCAGTTCGTCGTATTCTGAATCCAACAGCGCTGCTGCGGTGATCAGGCCTATTCACACGAGGGAGAAATCCCGGGGATTTCTCCCGGCTCGCGCGCATCACGAGATGAAAACGCGAGGCTTTTGCACATCGCAAAGCTTGACGTTTTTGTCGTGGGATGCGTGTGCCGGGGAGAAATCCCCGGGATTTCTCCCTCGTCTTACCCTTCGTACACGCCTTTTCTTTTCTTTTCTCTTCTCTTTTTTTCACTCTTGTCAGCGCGCACTGAGCCCTGTTGTCGTGAGTGCGACCACTAAATGCGTCTGATAACGCTGACATCTCTCGCGGCTCCCCACCGTTCACGTGAATGCTTGAGTCGGGAAAGGACTCCCGCTGGTTCCGCCGATCAATGACGTCACGCACATCCCTCCCCGAAAAGCATCTTTCGTGTGAATTCCATTCTGCGTTGAGCTGGCACATTGCGGGCACAACTTGTTCTCAACTGCCTTGTTTGTCTTGAATGGCGATCACTGTAGGTCACCGGAGTCGTGAATAGGGGCATACGATGCGCATCAAGAGGAATAGGAATGGACTGCCAAGGTCTGAAGCCTGAGCCAGAAAGGGACTTGTTCCCGGCTTTGGGACGGAGGCGGAAGCCAATGTGGACTCGTGCTGAGGCAGAGCAAAGAACCGTGATAATTGCAGAAAGAACCAAGAAGAGAGTAGAGACTCTGGTAACGTCATAGTATAAACTAGTGTTGTAGTTACCACGTAGTTTTGGCTGGAGCAGAGCATAAACTCAGTTCACCAGAAGCAAAGGAAGTGACCAACACGATTCAATCAAATACAATAATATTGATATTGATGCTTATATTTATTTTACTTCAGGAGAGCCGCGCCACAGTAGAAAGGAAAGTCGCCGGTACGTCCCACACCATGAAGGCCTGCGGTGCAGCAGTATGAAGACAACTGAAGTCTGGACAGGATCTCGTGCTGGGACCGATGCAAGCGCCACGTCTTGTCGTGGCGTTGCTCGTGATGGCATCGAGTGACTCTCTGTTGCTCATGTCCAAGAACGGTCCAGCAGCACCGCATCCGACTGTCCAGCTTTGCGACGCTTCCCTGCACCGCCAGGAACGAGGTTCGTGTCCAGGACGCCCTCTGGCTGGACGTCAGGGCCTGAGGACGCCTCCGCAAGGGCAGTGTGTCGTCCGCGTCCGGTCATCTGCGCTTCGACGACGTCTCCGCGACCTGAGCGGCCTCTACGAGTGCGTGGCTCTCGTGAGGACGCCCAAAAGGGAGGTCTTCGTCAAGACACGGCATGACGTTCAAGGTGGGAATGCATTATCCTTGTACAACGTTCTCTGTCTGCTTTTTGTGTCGTTCTGTTCCTGTGTTAAAGTATTTGTTTTGTCAACAGTGTTCGCACGGGATCGCAACGAAACAAGCTGTGGCGCGGGCTACGTCCTCAACGACAGTCGGTGCTGTGAGCGACTACTTTATGCTTTTAAACAAGTCACTAGTCAGATAACTTGGCAGGTGCGGCCGCATTATTTTTTCTGTCCCTCTGTGCAGATTCATGAGGTGTTCACTGGACGCCATATTTGTCCGCTTTTCTCACAGCGAATGCTCAGAACGAGTTTCCCTGAACGTCTGCCAATAATGACGATCTTGACATTGCGGAACACACGATGCGGAAGTGATGGGAAGCTCACTGAAGCTCTCCCCTCAAAACTAGGTCATGAGACGTCCATGAAAACGTGTCAATTAGCTTGTGATATTTGCCAGCTGAACGAAGGAAGAAATATACAAGATAGAGGAGACAAGAAGCATACACATGCACTCCGCTAGACTAACAACCATTTACTGAATAACATATTTCCCTTCGTTGACTTTCAGTTTACTGAATAACTTCTTTCCCTTCGCCGACTTTCATTATTGCCCAGATGAAATAGTTCTTTCTCGTCTTCATCATATCAGTTTGAAAACCTTGCATCCCCAGAGGTGACGTCATCTGTGGGCTCATTCAGGCTGTTTTACACAGCCTCAAGTATTTCTCTATGCAATAATGCAAGTCGACGAAAGAAAAGAAGTTATTCAGTAAATGGTTGTTAGTCTAGCGGAGTGCATGTGCATGTTCCATGTCTCTCCTATAATGTATCTTTCTTTCTTCGTTTAGCTGGTAAATCTCACAAGCATTAATAACCAACCAGCTCAGCTCCAGGCAACCACAACGTGTCAATCAGAGAGTCAAAATCCCCGGCCTGTTGACTTACTCCCCAAGCTTTTCTTCGAATAGATTGTTGGAACCAGGAATATACCACCCAACATACTTTTTATGTACAATATTTACAAAAGAAATGAAACTGTCCTGCGCATCGCTCGATGTAGCCGCCGAGCCGCTCGGTCGCCGAATCTCCCGGCTCGTGGTGTGTTCGCGCCAAGATGCTTCTTTTTCGTCGTCGCGGAAGCACCACTAGCTCGGCTGCTACATATGCCCCCCTTGGACAAGTGGTCTGGGCCACTTGCGCACTAAGTGGGGAGTGCGTTGGAGCGTTGTTCTGCAACACAGGGGTAGTAGTTGTGTCGGGGGCTGTGGTGAAAGCAGGTTTTAGTCGGTCCAGAGAAACTGTATCTCGACGTCCCTGTATAAGTACCGTATAAAACTTCGGTGTTCTGCCTACGACTTGGTATGGGCCATCGTATAGCGGTCTGAGAGGCTTCTTTACCGCATCCCGACGTATGAATACGTGTGATGATTGGGCGAGGGCAGGATGAACAAAGACTTGTCGTGCGCTAGGATGCCGTGTCTGTACTGGGCGCACAGAGTTCATGGCTTCCCGGAGTCTTTGGACGTAGGATGTGGGGTCAATTACACTTTGTGCCGTTGATGGTTCAATCATGTCAGCAGGGAGACGAAGGGAGAGCCGTACACAAGCTCTGCCACTGTACAACCCAAGTCGGGCTTCAGCGTTGATCGCATACCTAGTAACACCACTGGTAGATTGTCAACCCATGCATCGGGAAAGGTTTGTGCTCGGAGCGCAGACTTCAGCTGACGGTGGAGTCGCTCGACGAGGCCATTCGCAGCAGGATGATATGCTGTCGTGCGCGTCCGTACTGAGCCCAGAAGAGATGTTAATTCTTTAAATATTGCGGACTCAAACTGGCGCCCGCGATCGGTGGTGATTGTGGCAGGCACACCGAAGCGGCTGATCCAGCTGGATATGAAAGCGCGTGTTACTGTTTCAGCGGTGATATTTTCTAGTGGTACCACTTCTGGCCAGCGAGAAAATCTGTCGACGCATGTCAATAGGTATGAAAAATTCCGTGCAGTTGGAAGTGGACCAACAATGTCTAGATGGACGTTCTCAAAGCGTGTGGATGGAAGAGGAAACTTGCCAAGTGGTGTATGAGTGTGACGCTGCACCTTCGACCTCTGGCAGGCAAGACAAGAGCGTACGAATTCCCGTATGTCGGCGTTGATTTTGGGCCATACGAAACGCTTCGTTACCAGCTCTTGTGTTGCGCGTATGCCTGGGTGGCAGAGGGAGTGAAGTGAGGAGCACACCGCATGACGCAGTTGGCGTGGCACATACGGGCGGGGTTTTCCTGTCGAAGTATCACATATCAAAGTGATACCATGATCACGTCCGGGTCACCAATTATGTTGGAACCAGGAATATACCACCCAACATACTTTTTATGTACAATATTTACAAAAGAAATGAAACTGTCCTGCGCATCGCTCGATGTAGCCGCCGAACCGCTCGGTCGCCGAATCTCCCGGCTCGTGGTGTGTTCGCGCCAAGATGCTTCTTTTTCGTCGTCGCGGAAGCACCACTAGCTCGGCTGCTACAAGATCTTTTCATCTTACTAATTACCCGACTGGCGGATAGATGGCGCTGATGCACTCGCCGTCATTAAGCGGCATCAATTTGGTTGGTTTCGGTGTCAGTGTTTTCGCTGCTGTGTTTGGTGTCTTATGTAATTTTCGCTTAATTTATTTATACAAATGTGTCCGTTGAAGCACAGAGCCGGTAAAACAAGAGTGGTAGTGAGCCACATGAGCACTACGAATGGGTTTCGAGTCATTATTGCGCACCTTTTTTTCACGAACTACTTTATGATACAATTGGTCACGCTAGTCGTTAATTTCGGTCAGGTTTGGCGGCAAAACGAGTAGACTGAAGCACAGGGAGGATTTCCATCGTCTACGGCTGTACCCGCTGAACCTAGTCTGCCAGAAAATATAATAATGAAGAAACTAATGCGGTAAATGGGCGCTGTTAATCAGGTCGACAACCTGATTACCAATATGCTGAATTGGGAAGAACAGATGAAATCGCGAGTTCACTGCTCAATACTTAATTTTTCCGGACACCAAGTTTTTGTCAACTTTATACTGGAAGTTTCTTCCATAATAAAAAATATAATCTATAAAAAATGCTATTGTCTCGGGGTTTTTTTTTTTTTCTAAAGACATTTTGTACTCAATAAATATATGGATAGTCCACCCTATGCCGGGTGGAAATTTCTTTAACTATCAGCCCTGCTAAAGTGCTCATTAACAAAATTTTACAACATTAAAGTTAGAAACCAACCTTTTTTTTCGTTGCGGACATTTGCTTACGGACATCTTCAACCTGCCAGCGAGTTTGGTTGAAAACTTGCCAGCGTAGCCCCTAGCATTCGGTGGGCCCCTAGCCACCAGATCGCCGACAAGTGGGCACTGCTTGTTACACAACCTCGCGACTGATCGGGAATAGACTTTAAAATAGCAGGATGATGCAATAGCAAACCTTTGAACTCGCGTAGCCACGAAGACTCACTTACCTTTCACAACAAGGTGGCTGCGAGCGCACCACCGAAACACATAAAGGGCGTTCAAGGAACTAATCCACTCTCACTTTTAATAAATTAATGGTACAACTCAGTCCGTTCTTCTTACTCCGAGCAGAAAAAGAATTTCACAGCGCCTGGTAAAAGAACAGCAGTTGTATTTCACCCACGACCTCCTCACCAAACCACGGAACTCGTACTGGGGCGATGTACACAAACCGGGAGCACCCCTCAGGATGGCGTCTGCTGCCCAGTGTACCCAGTCAGATCTAGCTTTTTTTCATTGTTGTCAAACTTTTGACAGGGGTCATCAACCCTTCGCAGTGGCGGGCCGAGTAGTCACGAAGCTGACACGGAGGGGGCCGGACGGCACGTCGGGAAGGGGGTGGAGGGGGAGGGAGGAAGGCGAAGGAAAGGTAAAAAGGAAGTGAAGACGTGTGGTCCTTGACTCTGTGTTAGGGAGGAGCAGGGAAGCGGGAGGGGGGAGGGGAGCGGGGGTTGCCGCAGATGCGTTTGTTTTGGCGTCGCCGGGTGCTAAAGGTCGCGCTCGTTGTGAGATGCTGCAAGACGGGCTGGCGGTGTCACTGGCGCAAGCTGTGCGTAGAGCAAGTCGTCTGCTTCTTGCGAAGGAGTAGCGATGACGTCAAAACGACGCCGATCTCTGATTGGCATGGATTGAAAGGACAGTGGGTTGAGCTCAATGCTATGGATGCCTGGAGGTCTACCCACTCTTTTTTTATTCAGCCAATAGGAGCTTAGCGTTCTGACATCATCGTAGCCCCTGTGCAAGAAGCAGACGAACTTGCGCTCGGCACAGTTGGTGACAGGTTAAGAGTTCAGTGGAAGCTCCTCTCGTCTCTTTCCAGCATAGCAAAGCGAACGCTCGAGAGGAGGTCATCACCTCTCCAGCGTTCGCTCTCTTAGAGTGGAAAGAGGTGCAAGGAGCTCTTAATCTGTCACCGACTATAGGAGGCTCTGCGTGGGTCCACGAGTCATCACGTCTCGCGGAGGGTAAAGCACAGGCCTCATCTTCCAGGTCGTTTGAATTGAAGCCACGTTAAGGCGGCCGCGTCACGTGATTCCAAGATGACAGCTTCCCCGCGACATAGGTTGCAAAAAGTGAGTCTTAGTAGATCGTCTCGACACCTCCGATAACTCAAGACGTATGCAAGCCGCCGCGCTTCGTCTGGTCACAGTAAATGGAAAACGCGTTGTTTGGGCGTCAGTCTGGAAACCGTGGGTACACCTCAGCGATGCTCGACTACCGGACGATCTATCCACACCAGCAGCAAGATGGCAACACCCAGAGGCCGCACTTGCAAACCTCTATACCGTAACAATATACGACGCACGTGCAAAGGCGTCCGTGTAGTATCGGGTATATCGTCATCGGAATTAACGGAAACAACTACTAAAAGTACCTAATAACAGCTGTTGCCGTAAAGAAAAAGGCGGGCTGTTTACGTTCAAATTGTCCAAGATAATACATGTGTGGCTATCTTGTCGTCTCGTGGCCGTTCAGACGTGTGTCGGCCTGGCACCTTCAGCCCCGGAGCCTCGTTCAAGACGTGCATCCCGTGCGAGTACAACACGTATGCCCCGCACCACGGGTCGGCCTTCTGCTTCTGGTGTCCTCCCGGCACGTCCACCTACAAGCAGCAGGCCGAGTCCCTCAAGGACTGCGAAGGTATGGTACTTTCTTTTTCGGGTATCCTTCCAGGGCAGGATTAAGGTACGGCAAAGTGTGCTGCAGCACAGGGGCCTCGACCCTCGGGGGCCCTATACTGTGAGTCGTAAAAAAATAATCACGAAAAATATTTTAAACAAGAATGAAACATAAAAAATATCTTCATAATATAAAACAAATTATTTTGGAAAACATTCCAACTGTATTTCAGAGAAGAGGCGTGACAAAGATAATGGTAAGCTAAGCGATACCAAATAACACTCTTCGCGGCAAGCCTCTTTTCGTAATTCATTTTAGGACGGTGTACAGAAAGGCCCGATAAATTTGTCGTGTCACCGACCCCTCACGCTACTTCTCCGCTTTCATTTCAAAACGGAATTGAGCAAAAGAAGACGTAGAGGGGCCCCCAGCCTTCTAAGGTTTTAAAAAGCTCGTTAGAGAAAAAAGGGAAACATCATATATGGCTTCTCCTTTTGAAGTGCGGCCTCCGAATCCATTGCTCCCTGACGAAGGGGACACACCTGCCGTGTCCGTGGCGGTCTAAGTGAAGTATTTCCTAATGGAAGCCAGACGGAAAAACTAAACCTTGTTGTTGTTTTTTAATGCGAATAGCATTCTTTGGATACTTCATGCACTTTTCGTCTATCTATGTATCTATCTATCTGGCTATCTAACCTCTTACGCCGCGGGTCGATAAATAAATAAAAAAGACCGGCGCCGGCTGGGCTTCGAAAAGTTGACCCTTTGATCAGCAGGCAGACGCGCTAACCACAGAGCTATGAAGGCAGTCATTTAACGCACTCTAAACGGTTGTTTATATGCTTTGCCATAGGACGCGCTTTACAGCGCTGTCACAGCTAGCTGGTGCGCGCGCGTTCCATGCACGAGGGCTCATTCCGCTCTCGTGAGGCTGAGCACGGCCGCTAGCTCACCCTCTCCCGCGCTCGGGAGAGGGTGATGTAGCGGCCGTGCTCTAGCCTCACGAGAGCGGAATGAGCCTCGTGCATGGAACGCGCGCGCACCGGTAGCTGTGACAGCGCTGTAAAGCGCGTCCTATGGTAAAGATATAAACAACCGTTTAGAGTACCGTTGGTTGAGACTAGCTGAGACGCCAGAAAGTCTGGTCGGTACCATTTTGAGTGTTTGTGCGTATGGCGCGTGCTTTGCTCGCCTTCCTAAGTGACACAAACGCACGTGCTGGGCTGCGGAGATCGTCGTAGGGCTGTGAAAGTGTCAACAAATTTAGAATCGCCTCAAGAGTGGGCTGGCGTATCTAGAGTGTGCCGGCCACCTGACGAACGCGCATAACTCCGCACCGTTTGATGCTATTCTGCATTAACGTAGATAATCATTCCTCAAAGGATGGGTTCTGCTAATTTTTTCTTATGGGGCCTTTTTTCACGTCCGTTTTAGGAACGGTTGTGGGCTATTAGCCAATTCCCTGTTTACGCCCGAGGCTGCATACATGGCACTCCTTCTCGTGGTGTTCACTGTTTCAGTATTGAACCTTTTCACTAAGCGGAGACCTCTGAGCAACGTGGAAAATGTTTTCCTTATGACAATAAGTTTGAAATGTCCCTGCCTACTGCAAATCAAAAGAAATGCCTTCAGCATTCCAGAAAAAGTTACATATAGGATAATTTTTGGGATTCCCCAAATATAAGTTGTTTAAAAAAACTACGGTGCAAAAACAAATTGGACGTAAATTTTAGCTGTTGGGCTTCGTGTCTTCGTCTATGAGTGAACGATTTTGTTGAACCAGAAAATGAAAGTAGAAGGTAGCCAGACAGATCGCTTATTCTTCTGCCTCAGACCTATTTTAGTGCTTTGGTTTGAGTAACAAAGACTGGCAAAGTCGGACGAGGCCTTGTCCTTCGAGTAGCATCTCGTTCCTCTAGATTCGCAGTGAAAACATCGAATCACAAGCATCTAATCGGGGCGTCTACCTAAAAAGTAGAGTGAAAAGCAATTAAGAAAAGCTACCAAAGTTCACTACATATGTAAACCAGCTGTCCTAAGACATTTAAAGAAGACTTTGCGCACCCGGATCATCGTAAAGTCTAAACTTTCTCTTCCTTCCTCTTTAAATTCCCCACTACCCCTCCCCAAAACAGAGTAGCCAACCAGGACTTTAACCTAGGTTAACCTCTGTTCTTCCTTCTGACTCTCTACTACTACTACTCAAACATCGATTACTTCGCCAAAGAGACTGTTCGCAGATGCTGGCTCGTCTGCTTTGTCTTTCCCGTCCTCCCCGGTGCTACGTGTGAGCGCCCTGCCAAGGGCCACCTAGCATTCTGTAAAGGTGAGGAGGCTTCGTCAAGTAGCGAGCATGCTGCTTTTTCCTGCCTTCCTCTCTGAGATGGAGAGGAAATAAAATTGATTGATTACTGATTGATTGATTGATTGATTGATTGATTGACTGACTGATTGATTGATTGACTGATTGATTGATTGATTGATTGACTGATTGACTGACTGACTGATCGATTGATTGATTGATTGATTGATTGATTGACTGATTGATTGATTGATTGATTGATTGATTGATTGATTGATTGATTGATTGATTGATTGATTGACTGATTGATTGATTGATTGATTGATTGACTGATTGATTGATTGATTGATTGATTGATTGATTGATTGATTGATTGATTGATTGATTGATTGATTGATTGATTGATTGATTGATTGATTGATTGATTGATTGATTGATTGATTGATTGATTGATTGACTGACTGATTGATTGATTGATTGATTGATTGATTGATTGATTGACTGATTGATTGATTGATTGATTGATTGATTGATTGATTGATTGATTGATTGATTGATTGATTGATTGATTGATTGATTGATTGACTGATTGATTGATTGATTGATTGATTGATTGACTGATTGATTGATTGATTGATTGATTGATTGATTGATTGATTGATTGATTGACTGATTGATTGATTGATTGATTGATTGATTGATTGATTGATTGATTGACTGATTGATTGATTGATTGACTGATTGATTGATTGATTGATTGATTGATTGATTGACTGATTGATTGACTGATTGATTGATTGATTGATTGATTGACTGATTGGATTGATTGATTGATTGATTGATTGATTGATTGATTGATTGATTGATTGACTGATTGATTGATTGATTGACTGATTGATTGATTGATTGATTGATTGATTGATTGATTGATTGATTGATTGATTGATTGATTGATTGATTGATTGATTGATTGATTGATTGATTGATTGATTGATTGATTGATTGATTGATTGATTGATTGATTGATTGATTGATTGATTGATTGATTGATTGATTGATTGATTGATTGATTGATTGATTGATTGATTGATTGATTGATTGATTGATTGATTGATTGATTGATTGATTGATTGATTGATTGACTGATTGATTGATTGATTGATTGATTGATTGATTGACTGATTGATTGATTGATTGATTGATTGATTGATTGATAACCGCCTCAAAGAGCCCCTTTCTCCCCCGATCAGCGTACTCAACAGTGTTCCTCTTCAGCCATCGGGGAACTACCTGCACTCAACTGAAGCTGAGCCTGCTTCTATTCATGGAAGTAAAGGTGCTCAGAAACACTTGCATCTCTTTCCAGAGATTTTGACAAGTGCCTGGAATTGTGTCCGCAACCCCTCGAGGTAGCATCCATCTGCGATGAAAGCAATCCAGAAAATGGCCTGCCGCTGTACCTGATAACATTCAAACCCATTGTATTGAGAAAGTACATCAAAAGTACTCCTGCTGGCATTACAGGAATTTATATCTGCATCTTACCATCGTTACACTCATGTTATACTAGCGGGTGACTTTAATTTACCACATATTGATTGGGATCATATGCAACCACTGCGGGAGTGTCAGCAGTCTCATTTGTTGGTTGACATTGCTTTTTCATGCAATATGACTCAAGTCGTTCGTAGTTCGACACGTGTTACTAATGCCAGTGAAAGCCTTCTTGACATGGTTTTTGTTTCCTCTAAGATTGCACGACAAGGTGCCCAGTGCGAAATAGTCGAAGGTATCTCTGATCACTCTTTAGTAGTATGCACTCTAACGTTGGCTTGTCAGTTATCAACTACTATCGACATTAAGCGGTACCGTGACTTTAATAATGCGGATGATGTCGATATTTTAGACGTTCTGCAAGAAAGCTATTCGATTTTTTATAATATGTATGATCCTGTTACAAATACTACCAATGAATTGTGGTTACGGTTTAGAGGTATAGTTCAGCACTGCATTCAGAAGTTTGTTCCTTTGCGTATTAGGAGAGTGAAAAAGTTTAACCCATGGATTACACGTGACATTCTACATTTGAAGCGTAAAATACGGCGAGTTCGTAAATTTGGTAATGGGAATAACATCTCGTCTATACCGTTTTTGCGCAGACAGTTGAGGTCTTCTGTTAAAATCGCTAAACACCGTTTTTTTAACGTCACCTTGCATAACTATCTGCTTAGTGATCCCCGAAAGTTTTGGAGGTTTTTGAAACGACAGAAATGTTCTTTCTCGGACATGAAACTGTGCAATATCCTAACAAATAACAAGCAGTTAATTTCAAATGCTTTCAACGAGTACTTCACGTCTATATTTACTGTGGAAACGGGAATAGTTCCAAGTTATGAGAGTTCTAGAATAATGATACCGGACATCAGCATTACTGAAGAGGGAGTTTTTGCGGCCCTCCTTAACCTTGACGTTAGGAAGAGCCACGGTCCCGACGACATTCCGAATGTTTTTTTGTTTAGATACGCTGAATGGTCGGCAAAGTTTTTGCATTTGATTTTTTGCCATAGTCTCAATACGGGAGACGTGCCTGATGAATGGAAAAAGGCTAGGGTGATACCAATATTTAAATCGGGTGACAGTCAATGCGTCGAAAACTACAGACCTGTTTCACTTTTGTGTACGGCTAGTAAAGTTCTTGAACACTTCGTATTCAAACATCTTATAACATTTTTTGAGGACAGTATGTTTTTTCGGGACGAACAGCATGGATTCAGACGGGGTTTTTCCACTGTAACACAACTTGTTCATACGATACACGAACTTGCGGTTGTCATTGATATCGGCGGACAGACAGATGTTATCTTTTTAGATTTTGCGAAAGCGTTTGATCGCGTCTCCCACGACAAACTACTGCATAAGTTACGCTACATCATCAGTAACGAGAACATATTACGATGGCTTGATTCATATCTTACTAACCGTGCGCAGTGTGTTAGTGTTGACTCTGTTTTTTCCCCCGAGTCACCCGTTTTCTCGGGCGTGCCCCAAGGCTCGGTCCTTGGGCCGCTTTTGTTTTTAATTTTTATTAACGATTTAAAAATACACCACCCCAATGTACAAAGCCGATTTTTTGCTGACGATTGTGTTTTATTTGCGAAGGTAAACAACCCGTCTGATCAAGAAGAATTAAATTATTGTCTATCTTTGGTTCATGCATGGTGCATAAAATGGAATATGGTTCTGAACTGTAAAAAGTGCGTTCAAATGACCGTGACGCGGAAGAACAACCCTTTGTTTTTTACATATTCTATCAATGGAGTACCACTCGAGACTGTTAAACAATATCAATACCTCGGAGTTTTAATTACCTCTGATTTGTCATGGAGTGCACATATTGAGTTTATAGCTCGTAAAGCAATGCGGAAGCTCTGGTTCTTAAAACGAAATATTAACCTCTGTTCACCTGA
Organism: Ixodes ricinus; assembly: GCA_037355805.1. NCBI lineage: Eukaryota > Metazoa > Arthropoda > Arachnida > Ixodida > Ixodidae > Ixodes > Ixodes ricinus. Next base: position 46,068 of record JAZHYW010015234.1, read on the forward strand.
AACTAAACTGTCTGCTTATAAAACCATCATAAGACCAATGCTAGAATATGCATGTATTGTATGGGACCCTCATACAAAGCTGTCAATTGATATGTTAGAGACTGTGCAAAAAAAGCATTGCGGTTTGTGTACAACCGTTATGGTTTTATGTCATCCGTTTCAGATTTGTACCCAAGATCGGGATTGAGTGATTTAGCAACCCGGAGAAAAACAGAACGGCTGAAGTTTCTTTATAATATGATACAAGGTAATTTGCGACTGCGTCTCTGTGATTACACTTCATTTAACGAAACAAGGCCCACGAGAGGCAAACACCAATTAACACTTGTCGAACCATTGTGTCGAACCACTTTGTTTAAAGCATCCTTTTTTCCTAGAACCACCTGTGAGTGGAATAAGCTTCCTGAAAGTGTTGTAAATTTGAGATCATTAGATACTTTTAGTGAAGCACTACTCTCGCACTTTGTTGAGTAGTGGCTCTGTCTGTTTGTTTGCACTGCTTCTGCTTGTTTTTGAATATTGTTTTTGTACACCTCCTGCCTGGGCGTTCTACAGAATGCTGGCAGTATTACCAAATAAATAAATAAATAAATAAAATAAAATACTTTCAAAATCGATCGGAATATTTTCCACGTCCTGGAAGAAATTAAACCTCAAATTTTTGTAAGAAAAACCACTAGTGTAAAGCCGTTCGAGCAACACTGCATCGTCCAAAGCGTCTGGGTTTTATTTCGTGTGCAAATTATTCGCGGTTCAAAACTGTCCGAGTCCTTTTTTTGCAAAACATGGGTTTTGTGCTTTAAAGAGGGCGCAATAAAATATAGCCAATGAAGAGAATGTACACTCTAAAAATATGTTTGCTGCATGGCAAGTTCACCCTACTGCTCGTGCTACTATTATATTGGCAGAGAGTTAGTTTGGCTCTTCCGACCCAGGGCACTCATTGAAAAGCGAGTTGCGTCAGTCATTAGATTGCCGAGTTCCGTTCACCAAGAAATGAAAATTTACTTAAAGTGATTTAAGAATTTCTCTCCTTTTGAGCGATAACATTGCCCAAAAAGGTAACTCAAAAAGGCAGAAATGTAAAAAAAAATTAATTAACTTAGGTTTCCCAAAATTTACCCTAGCTGTTAACCCGTCATGGATGTGAAGGTAGAAATACATTTATTATCGTTATTGTTATTATCATCATCATCGTTGTCGTCGTCGCCATCATCATCATCATGAAGGCCCCAGAAGCAACCTTAGCCCAGGGCCCCGAAATCTCCTAACCTGCTCTGTATCCTCCGCGAGCATGTGTACAAGACATGCAGGCCGTTTCTTGCAAAAGGGAACCGAATTGCTTAAAGGGACCATGAAATTACCTTCTTATTTCCCAAATAACTTTTACATTAAACCTTCAATGTCCACTGAACGCCAATAGGCATCCGTTTTCGTTTCGGTCTATTAACTTCTACACGAAAAATTATTGAAATATCGAGTTTTTCTTCCTCTCCAACTCGCCGCAAAACAAGCCGCGGCGTAATCTTGACGGTCGTGACGTACTACGGCACCGGGCAGTAGGAGAACGGGAGCGTTAGCGGCGAGCAGGCGGTGTGCCGGTATAGGTTTTAGCGCAGGGTTTTACTGCGCTGATGGCGCCGATGCCACCAAAATATTTTCTGAATCGGCGCCTCTCATCACCGCGATAGCCATGGACACATCGCAGCTGAGCGAAATTCAATTAGATATGTTGCGCTACAGCGACAGCATGGGACTGGTCCCATACGCCGATACGAAGCGCAGTAGGTCGTCAGCACGACAGCCCCATCTCCGCCGCCGTCAGCCGTTTCCGCGGTATCTCTAAAAAGAAGGGGATGCGCTGTCATTCACTGCGTAGCAGAAAATGCAGAGAGTTTTCAATCGGCTCAAGCTTTTATTTTGTCATGGATAGGCTCGCGGGGCAGAGTGGATGAAAAAAGAAAAGAAAAAGATGAAGAACGCCGGTTTGAACGATCACGACTTTAACACACGACTTTACTGACAGTACAAATCTCGCCACACGTCTTTTCTACGATTGCAAGAGACAATGTAATCATAGCAGAGATATAGCGACGTAGAAATAGGATTTCGTGATCACCTAGATATTGCGATCGTTCAAGGAATGCTAGGGGGATCGGTGGCCGAGTGGGCTAGCGCACATTAGCTCAGAGCATGTGGAGCAAAAGCTCGCGCTGCAGAACCCAGGGATGCTGGGTTCAATCCCCACCCCTGTCCTTTTCGATCTGGATGAGCATCGTACCGGCGTGCGGTCGTGTACCACTATTGCGTGGTGCATGTTAAAAACACCAGGCTAGCGGTTGTACCGCACTGGCAAAATTGCTCATCTACAGCGAGTGACTCGTCGCAACTTTGAAATGGCTGACCAACTACACGCTGTATAAATAACCACACAACCCCAATTATTTTTTTCAACGAATGCTAATACTAATTACTTTTATCGGGTGATGAAATCGCGTCAAAAGTCCCATCCTTCATTCACCCTTTATATACAATACGCACTAGTAATATCTTGCACTTGAGCATACGCATGGAATGCGCAAAATAAGGAATCCGGGGGATGTTCGAATAGACAAATGCTAATAAAGCACCACTGTAGTCGAAGTAAACAAAGACGACGGCACGAGCGTTTTTGCAGTCTTGAGGGTGCCGCCACAACATCGCCGCACGAGTCCATGGATCTTCCCTTCTAGGACGTGCTGGGTTATCATCGCGACACGCGACGAGAATTCAGTCAAAAATAGCGCTCTACGCGGAACGATGAGCTTCCACCACGCCGACCACGTCAACGATCACCCCCGACGCCATGTTTTTCAGCAGAGAGCAGGAACCGCGCGAAACAGCGCAGGCGCAGTCTTATCTTTCTCTTGCTTCGTTTACCATGGCGCATATAGCTCCGAGCATTATAAAATTCGGCAATTTCAGTCACATTGCTAATTATTCAACAAAATGTGGATCAGAACAATCTTTAACAAAACTCTTAAGAAATATTCGCCGGCTATTTATTGTTTATGATCGCGGTGCTGGTGAGGTACGCACTAATAAAGAGGTGTAGCCCTTACACCCTTGTCACATATACGACACCCCTAAACTTCAGTTGGACGTGCAGCGCACTGACGTTCAACCGACGCTACCAACTTTCACGAGCGGCTTGATAGCCCAGAAGTACAACTTATTAAAATAGCTTAAGTTAATGTAACTGACTGTAAAAAAACTAATCGTTTTTTTTTCTTTGCTTAACTGCAAAACTTTAGTGTGTTTCTTTTCTGTACTCTCTAATGCGTACTTTGGCTGTTTAATATCTTATATCGCACCGTCATCAAGCCTCTCGTAAAAGTTGGGGCCGGCAGTTTGACGTCAGTGCGCTGTATGGCGAATTGAAGTTTTGTGGTGTCGTATATGTGACAAGGTATGTAAGGGCTACACTTTTTTTTTAGTGTGTCGGCTTTTATTCAGTAGGCGACGTGGATTTTGTTGACGTGCATTGGCACCTCGGATGCATAGCAGTGAAAAGGCAGATAGCTTTCGAAGGAAAAAATATATAAAAGAGTCCGCTTTTTTAGAGCGCAGCTCTTAGGCGCCCGTTTCCGGCTTGAGCGGCGTCGCCGTCGCCGTCGCCGTCGGCGTAACCGCCCGAGGTCACGTGACCTCCCCCCCTCGAGGTCACGTGACCCTGGGGACCACGTGACCTAGGGGTCACGTGACCTCGGGGGGGGGTCACGTGACCCCCAGGTCAACGTGGTCCCCAGGTCACGTGACCGCTGAGGTCACGTGATGATGATGACGATGACGATACGGATGCCGATGACGTCATCGGCATCCGCATCGTCATCGTCATCATCACGATGACGTCATCAGTGACGTCACTATGACGTCATCGGCATCCGCATCGTCATCGTCATCATCACTGATGACGTCATCAGTGACGTCACTGATGACGTCATCGACATCCACATCGTCATCGTCATTGATGACGTCATCAGTGACGTCACTTGAACCCCCCCCCCCCCGAGGTCACTTCCCCACCCCGTACCCTTCCCTCCTCCTCAAGAGCTGCGCTCTAATTCGGCGTTACAAGGAATTGTAAACGGCTTTTCACATTTTTTAAAGTTCTATACAAAAAAAAAATCGGCTCTTTATTTTTTTGTTTTCGTTTTCTTTCCGCGCCTTTTAGGACGTGCGGTGTATGAAATTCGATTTCAAAATCGTTTCATAGTCCCTTTAAAGGGGCCGTGAAAGTTTTCTCCGAAAATTCAGCGCTATGTCCTTATCTGAATTACCGGTCCTCTATTATGTAATCCACACGAATTCGTTTTATCGTCCGGATTTATTTATTAGCGTAAAACGACAATTTCCGTCTCCCGGAAAGCTTCCCTTTCAGTTCTATGACTACGTCACATCAAGACAGCCAATCGGAAAGTTTTGCTTTCTGACGTCACGCGAACAAGTCAAAGGCGACCAGATACTTTCGCTCAGATGCAAGATGTCCTATCGCATGGACCTCCCCGAGCTTCAGCGTCGCTTTATCCAGCGCGGCCGACTTTTCGGCTTTGTGCCATATGCGGACACTGCCCTCCGACGAGTACGAGACCGGTCACCATCCGACGGCGACACCGACAGCGAAGACGGGGCAAGCTCTCGACACCGACAGCGAGACGTGCTCGATTTCGTGTCCAGGCCAAGGTTTCGCCGCACTTCGATGTTTATATCAAAAGGGAGTTTTCGTAGATCGTTTTCGCCGTCCCGCAAAGCTCTCCGCAACACGCTACGATACCCGGATCTCTACAGTCAAAGCTATCGGCGCGCAGGCGCAGTAGCGGCTTCTTCGTAGCGGAAGGCTTGGCGGAGGGGTGAACGCGGTCACGAAAACTCCCTATCAGTCCCTTGTTAGAAAGTGATCAGAAGACACGTAACCCTGGCTCCTGCCGATGTCGCCCGGACCATCACGGTCAATGGCTCTGTGCTGTGGATCGTCCGACCACTTATGAAACGGAATGTCGTTCGCTCCATCGCACCTTGTTCTGCACTCTCGCACAACGCACACGGTCGGCATGGCGAGTGCTGGAGCGCGCGCACAACACACGCCGACGACGCCGAGCACACACCGCATCCTAAATCAATGTTGCCGACACTGCCACTTCGGTTTTTCCCGCGTCGGAAGGCGAAAATTCCCCTCTTCTCCCACAAAACCAACTTAGTGACAAAAAGTCGCTTTAAAAAAATGCAGCAACCGCCCACTTGTGTTTTTGTTCTGTGGAAAGTTTCATCGCATAAATTACGAAATGTAGGAGTTGACGTTTAGCTAACTGGTCCCCCCGTCCCTCCCCCCCACCCCCACCCCTTTTCCGTACTTTGCATTAGTTGAATGAACAAGGGGAAGTAAATGAAGGCCAGCAGCCCATTAACTAAACTAAAATAACACAAGATCAATTAGAACAATATTTTTATTGAACACATTCTGGTATAGTAAATAATATTGCAATTTTAAAATTGTTCAAAGTTCAAACTATGGTTTCTACCAGTTTCTACAACAAAACTCAAGTTGGCGTCCTTGTCTTTAGGCATTCAACGCACGTTACAGCATGCAACGCACGTCAACAGAAAAGTTTCATGCAACGCACCGAAACCGAAATTCATCACCTTTCACGCGTGCTAGCCAGCCCTTGAACAGTGGCTCCTTCAGAGAGCTCTGCTGGAAGTTCTTGGATTGGTTTTTAATCACAGCAAAATGTCTTAGTCAGTTAGTGCCACTTCCAATTTCCTTCCTTTTGTTCGACATACCTGAGAAAACGACGAAATTTCAGTTTAGTTTTTGATTAAAAAATATTTCCCATGTTTCACATGTGTTGAAATTGTGCTTTCAATTTTTCCCTAGCTGTCATGATTCCTCGCAAACTATGGGAAATTTCCCACGATTCGACAACCTTCCGTGCACAGAGAATGTGCAGCGACCAGCAGATGACAAGATTTGACGTTGCTATGGTGGCCGGACGACGGAAATCTCGGATGTGTTCGAAAACACAACTTACCAGCAATTACGTGATATAGTACCGCCAAATTATTTGTAGAACGCCAGTAAATTTCTCACTATTTTCATAACTCGCTTTTTTATTATAGGCACACAAAATAAAGTACAGTACGTCATCAAACCGTACACAGGTATTTTGTGACGCTTTGTTGCCCAACCTGGTCAACAGTGTCGCATGGTCGTTCCAGGCACCCCAAGAAACACGATTTTCAAACACGGTTCATAAAATGTGGACGCGATATTTGGGATTTAGGATCTTTGAGGTCTCATCAAATTTATAATATTAAGTCTGGGCATATCTATTTTCTTTTCACGACCCGTTTAATGCTGGCTTTCTTTTAGCTACCCAATCTAAACCTATTTTCGGAATGCTCAAGCGTTTTTCTTCTCGGCATGCTATTTATTATCTCTAAATCCGAAATAGCTATTAAAAAATGGCCAATGTTGGTAATTCCAAAACCAACATTCAAATTTTCCCGCCTTCTCCAGTGGAGTAATTGCAATACCACCTAGAGCACAAGGCCTGCGCGTTTCCTCCTCTAAACGTCATCACTAGTAGATCCCCCTCAGCATTGCCTCCAGCGCCCCTAGCTAGCCCCGATAAGCACCGTCGTCTGCTACGTCGTCTGCGACATCGTCTGCTCCATCGCCTGATTCAGTGGTCTGTGTAGCAGATAATGAAACAGATGCTCACGCAGGGTGCCTGTTGCTATAGCATAAAATGAAGTTAGACGTTCACGTGGAGCGTCAAATGCATGTGTGAAAATGTCTTACTGCTGTGCGAAGGGCTGCAAAGCCCTTCGCTGGACGCTGGACGCTGGCACTGGACGCCATTTTTAAGGGCGCTGTTTATACTCCGGGTCGCTGATTTGAAGCGTTCTTCCGCAGAAGGAGCGCACGCGCTAGAAATTCTCAACTGAAAGCCAGGAGCGCGTGCTAGCTCGCGCTCCCGGCCGAGGGAGTGTTCGAATGCGCGTTGCAAATGAACTGGAAGCTCGCTATCAGCTCGCGCTCAGCAGTCGCGCGCACAGCTGTGGCCGCCAGTGAATTTGACGCAGTTGGGACGCGGCCCCTACTCTCGTCAAGCTTCGGGGTGTTTGCCGCTTGGGCCGGGTCGGGGATCTATTAACGAAACGTCATGCGCAGGCCTTGTCTTCTAGGTGGTATTGAGAGATGTCACATGTTGCACAACTTTTAAGTCAAGCAGACAGTCTAAAAACAAAACTATGTTGCCATTTTTTGACTGCAGCTCTTAGACGCCCGTTTCGGGCTTGAGCGGCGTCGGTGTCGGCGTCGCCGTCGGCGTCGGCGTAACCGCGTGGTGCATGATGGGTAAATTTCCCCGCTAAATTTAGTGGAAACCTTTCCCCGCTAAATCTAGCAGAAAATTTTACCCGCTAAATTGAGCGAAAAATTGTCCCCGCTAAATTTAGCGGAAAAATTCTTTGCTAAATTTACCGGAAAAATTTCCCCGCTAAATTTACCGAAAAATTTTCCCGCTAAATTTAGCGAAAAAGTTTCCCCGCTAAATCTAGCGGAAAATTTTCCCGCCAAATTTAGCGAAAAAAATTCCTCCTAAATTTAGCAGGAAAAGTTCCCCGCTAAATTTAGCGAAAACAGTTTCTCCGCTAAATTTAGCGGAAAATTTTCCCGCTATATTGACCGGAAAAATTCCCCACTAAATTTAGCGGAAAAATTTCCCCGCTAAATCCAGCGGAAAATTTTCCACGCTATATTGAGCGGAAAAAATTCCCCACTAAATTAAGCGCAAAAATTCCCCGCTCAATTTAGCAAAAAAGTCCCCGCAAAATTAAGCGAAAAAAAGTCTCTGCTAAATTTAACAAAAATTTTTCCCGCCAAATTTAGCAGAAAATTTTCCCGCCAATTTTAGCGGAAAAAATTCCCCGCTAACTTTTAGCGGAAAAAATTCCCCGCTAACTTTAGCGGAAAAAATTCCCACGAAATTTTGCGAAAATTTTTTCCCATTAAATTCAGCGTAAAAAATTCCCCGCTAAAAAAGTTCCCGCTAATTTAGCGGAAAAAATTCCCCCTTAATTTAGCAAAAACTTTTCCCGCCAAATATAGCGAAAAAAATTCCCCGCGAAATTTAGCGAAAAAAGTTCTCCGCTAAATTTAGCGGAAACTTTTCCCGCTACATTGAGCGGAGAAATTTCCCCAATAAATTTAGAGGAAAAAATTTCCCGCTAAATTTATCGGAAAAATTTCCTTGCTAAATTTAGTGAAAAAAGTTCCCGCTAAATTTAACGGAAAAAATTCTCCGCCAAATTTAGCGGAAAAGTTTCCCCGCTATATTGAGTGTAGAAAATTTCCAACTAAATTTAGCGGAAAAAAATTCCCGCTAAATCTAGCGGGAAAATTTCCCGCTAGATTTAGCGAAAAAGTTCCCTGCTAAATTTACGGAAAAATCTCTCCGCTAATTTGAGCGGAAAATTTTCCCGCCAAATTTAGTGGAACAATTTTCCCCGCCAAATTTAGCGGAACATTTTCCCAACTAAATTCAGCGGGACAAAAATTTCCGCTAGATTTAGCGGGAAATTTTTTCCCGCCAAATTTATTTGCGGAACATGTTCCCCGCTAAATTTAGCGGGGAACATGTTCTCCGCTAAATTTGGCGGGGCAAAATTTCCGCTAAATTTAGCGGGGAATTTTTTCCGCTAAATTTAGTCGGGAATTTTTTCACGCTCAATATAGCAGAGAAAATTTTCCGCTAAATGTAGCGGAGAAGTTTTTCCGCTAAATTTAGCAGGAGACTTTTTTGGCTAAATTTAGTGGGGATATTTTTCCTCTAAATTTAGCGGAGACTTTTTTCCGCTAAATTTAGTGGGGTATTTTCTCCAAAATGGGGGCGAGCAGGAGAGGAGGAGGGGCATAGCCCCCTCTCCGTACCTTCCCCCTCCTCCTCAAGAGCTGCGCTCCAATTCGGCGTAACAAAAAGTTGTAAACGGCTTTTGTTTCTTTTTCTTTTTTTTGCTAGCGTGAATTTTTTATAATTTATTTTACATTTCTAAACTTCTTGTGACCCGTCGGGTACAATATGTACTGCCACCATAACAAGATATGATGTCACGTTTTCAGCAGTGCCAGAAGAGCCTCCAACTTCTCAGGCCAAAACTAAAAAGTTCAATAACTTAACGAAAAAACGTGCGTTTGCTTATAAACAAAAGCTTCGGTATATATATATATTTTTTTTGGTTACCTGATTGACTATGTTGTCAGAATACCAATGCCTTAGAATTTTCATAAATTCAGAATAGTTGTTCTGAAAATAAACGATAAATGAAGGTGATGGTGAAACATACATTCAAATCTCTCCGCGCTGTCTAGAGTGGTGACGTCAATTGTAGACACTTGCAAGTCGAACAGGCACTATAAAAAACAAGAAGTCGCGCTTTTTTTTCGTTTTTTGCTGAATTAAGTTTTTTTTTTTTTTGCCAATTATTTTAAATTATAAACGTCTTGTGTCCCGTCGGGAACAAGTCCTACCGCTCCTTTCAGTTAAAAAAATGGTGAGGATGGAATTTAACATTTTAATAACTTCGCGAAAGAAAAAATATTTGACCTATAATTTGGGTTACTCGTTTGGTCGTTCTATTGAGCGTGCAAACCAATTTTGAAGTCAATCAGCGATTAGCGAGAGTTTGCTCTTAAACAAAGCACTCATTAGCAATATAGTTGACCTAAGTGTTTTGCAACATCTGCTCCAATGGCAGCATCAATTCTGGCTGATCGCATCAGAAATGAATACATTTAAAAGGCACAGCTGTCGACAAATGCAGACGCGATACAAAAAAAAAAAACTTGAACTCCAGTATTTTGTAACCTTTTTTTTCCTTGTCTACACCTTGTGTTCGCCTCCGTGGCGCAATCGGTTAGCGCGTTCGGCTGTTAACCGAAAGGTTGGTGGTTCGAGTCCACCCGGTGGCGGCGTTGTTTTTATTTTTCTATATTTATTTTTATTTTTTATTTTTTTGTAATTTTTAGTGCAGTATGCAGAAAAGATTTAGGTCGTCCCGATAAGTTCGATACGATACCCGATACTCAGCCGACGGCTTTACGCATGCATCGTATGGTTATCGGACGTCGTTATCGAAGGTATCGGAACGATAGCTCCATTATCGCTTCTTTTGTTTATTGTTTATTTATACGTACTGCGAGCCATAATTGTCACGAGCAAGAAGGGCAACAGATGGGTGGAGGAACATACCCAATATACAAAGTAAGAAAGACGCCGTCTTGCTTTGCGATTCGTTCTATCGTATCCGCTGACGCAGCAACATTCATTGGCCGGCAACACGCAACGGCATCTGAAAGCTCGGCGCAAAAAAGAGTCGGCGAGAAATCCGGTGACCGTGATTGGCCATCGCAGCACTTGACCATGGCGTCGACCAATCATGAACACCAAATTTCTCGCCGGCCTTTTTTTTTTGCGTTGAGTGTTTAGATTAGGGCCCGAAATTGAGCAACGAAGCCTATTGGACACGAGAACCGCGTCAGCGTTCGGCTGGGCCTCTTGTCCAATCAACGCGTCGAAGGACGCTCGGCGTCGGGCTCTGATCCCATTGCCGAGTGGGCGGCAGCCGACTCTGATGACTGACGTTGCGTGGAGTTAACAAAGGGATGTTCGCGGGCCTTGATTATTTTTGTTGCTGTTGTAGCTTGAGCAGGATAAATGGGTCGCATGGAGGTTGAGACAGACATGATGTTATCAATCAATCAATCAATCAGAGTTTTATTGTGTTTTTCCCAAACAGCTTTAGGGGCCTGATGGGAGTTTACGCTCTTCCTCCCCTCCCCATTACATCCCCCTCCTTCGAATCAACCCGTGAACATCGCTACTCCTTATGTACAGTCACCGACAATATAGAAGACCCACTCAGAGCACGCGGGCAAGATGGTGGCAGGCACGGCGTGCGTTCTGGGCAGTTCCACATCGCTCCGAGAGGGGCGAAACTTGGTAGACTCGTATTTGTGTACGTTTTAAGTGGAACATGTATAGTTGTCATGTGCATACTATTGTTATAAATTTATGGTGTGCATTGATTTTTATTTTATTTTTTTAGCTCAGCTTAAGTTTGTGACAAGGTATTGATTTTGTTCGAGTGCGATTGATATATGAGCAGTCCTGATGATAAGTATTGTATTCCTGATGTGTTGAATGCAGATATACCTCTGAACTGTTAACTACAATTATTTTTGCTGTTTCTGTTTGTTTTTGCATCACCGCTTTTGCCAGTTATTGTAAAGAGGGGGAAAGGGGGGGGGGGTCAAAGTCCTGTCAAGCTGTATACTGAAGCTTTGTTTTCTTGGTCTCTCTGTGTTATAAGTGTGATAGAATTTTTTTATTATTATTATAATGCCCCTACGTGTAATGTGTAACTGAATATATGTGAAATAAAAATTATTATTATTTTTTTACTATTATTATTATTATTATTAGAACGCACTCAAACTGAGTCACCATCTCTACCGAAAGGCGTTCCCTTCCCTCGCAGACGCATGGAATTGCCCAAAACACAAACTGCGGTGCCGCATAACACTTGAAGAAAGGTAAAAAACGCAGGCCAGCTGGTGAAAGACATCTATTGTAACCCTGAGACGCATGCTTCAATGGCAGCATAATCTCTGATTCGTCGTGTCAGAGAAATGCATTTGAAAGGCACGTCTTTCGACAACTGCAGGTGCTCGACCAAAGTGAATTACAGACCATAGCTTCATTTCCATTGTTTTATGGATTTGTTGCTTCTGGCAAGATTCGTTCGCCTCCGTGGCGCAATCGGTTAGCGCGTTCGGCTGTTAACCGAAAGGTTGGTGGTTCGAGTCCACCCGGTGGCGGCATCGTTTTTCTTTTTCTATTGTTGTCTGATTGTGTTATAGTAGACCTTTGTGCTGTTAGTTACCTAGCCATCAAAGAGAATGCTGGGAACGTAGGTAACGCGTTATGCACGCGCTCGCCTTCCTTATACGAAAGATTCGAAGTAAGTAACCAAAATAGAGCGTTTGTGGAACACGCGTGTCAAGTGCCATTTGTTTTCGATTTTTGCGTCCGAACAGTTACACCGTAGACGTCAGCACGCGCAGCGTGCCGACGCCCCTTGGAACGTCCAGCCGAATCGAAACGAGGATCTAGCCAAGCTGAACATGCGCAACGAGCTCAGCTCGTCGAACATGCAGCCGAATTGAAACTTGTAGCTGAACTGATGATCTAGTCAAACTGAAGCGCAGCCGAATCGAAACTTCTAGCCGAACTGAGGATGTAGCCGAGCTGAAGCGTCCAGCCAAATTGAAACTTCTAGCCGAGTTGAGGATGTATACCGAACTGGGTGTGCAGCCGAATCGAGACTTCTAGCCGAATTGAGGCGTACAGCCGAAATGAGACTTCAGCCGGATTGCAAATTCTTCAGTTTAGCTAGAATTCCAATTCGCCAAATGCTCAGTTTGGGAGAATCTCATATTCCGGCCAAATGCTCAGTTTGGGAGAATTTCCAACTCGACTGGAAGATCCAACCTTGGCTAAATGCCCAATTCGGCTAGAATCTCCCATTCGGACGGAGGCTTCCAATTCGGCCAAATGCCCAGTTTTGGCCAGAATCTCCAAGTCGGCTGGACGACCCAATTTAGCTATATTCCCAGTTTAGCGTAGAGTCTCCAAATCCGGCTAAATTCCCAATCTCGGCTGGAACCTTCTTCGGTCGACCCTCAGTTCGGCTCAATAGCTTCGATTTGGCTGAAGGGTGCGCATGTACTTGATCTCCAAACGCACCGTCGGCAGTTATTTGGGCATAAAACGAACCACCGGCAGCTCGAGCATATCGGCTCGTCGACGGCCCAATAAGAGCCCGGCGATTGCGTCGACACGACTTTGGAACGAGAAAGGAAAACAGAGTGAAGGCCGGTTCAGGACATCTTGCAGGCGATGGCGACTGTGCTCGCGTGGCGGCGAGAACCTGAAAGCGAGTCACCGGCACATCTGCGCTTCGTAGGAAGCGTGAATCCCATTCAAGGAATCATCTGGCGCGCGATATAAGCAGCAAGGATGTCCTGGTTTCTCGCAACCGCAACGCATTCAAACGCAGTCAAACGCAACTGTTCTGAACCAGGCTGAAGCAAAGAGATTATTGTCTCCTGAAACAACTCTAAAAAATGCATAAGGTGGCTTATGGTGTATTCGCACGACGCGGGTTTCTTCCTGGGAGGAGAAGAACAAAACGTCACCGAGTTTTGAGGTCACGTGCTCCGCGTCATGTATGTTCGCTAAAGGATCCACCGAGCTCGCGTGCGTGCTCGTGGGGATCCGAGTGAGGACCTGTGACAGGCCTACAGAACATCTGCTGGGTTGCCTGTCGGTATCCGTCGGAAGCGGTCGGGCCCCCCTTTTGTCCCCCTGCTTTTGGGGAGGGATAGGGACGAATAGCTTTCAAGTGTGGGCGCCTTCGCTTATTATTTTTTGCCCGGCCTTTTGTTCGACGTGCCCCGCAAGTCGCCAGCAGGCTTGAAGCGTGGGGCCTTGCCTTTATTATTTTTGCTCTGCCTTTTTGTTCGACGAGTCCCCGAAAGTCGCCAGCAGGCTTGTTGTGGGGTGTCTTTCTTTATTATTTTTTCAGCTGCTTTTTCTTCAACGAGCCCCCGAAAGTCGCCAACAGGGTCGCGAAAAAGAGAAAGACTCCCAAGGCGAATCTATCTTCAATCCGCGACTCCGTCTGTGCGAATGCTCGCTTGGCATTTTCTCCACTACCCCTCCTCTCCCGTGCCGTTTCCTCTTCCTCAGCTCTATGACGGTACTCGGTTTTCCGGGGATAAAGATCTGTCTTTTCTCCGTCGTTCTTCGGCCTTCTTAAAAGGGCACTCAAGCGGTTTTTGAGTTCTGTGTTTTGATGATGACAGCTAAATTTAATCGCCCCAGTATCCCTAAAACCAAAAAGCGCATAGTCATACGGTGATTATTTCTTTAATAAAAATGTAATTGAAGGCCGCCGCCAACTCCTCGGATCCATCCGAAAACGAAACCAACTTCACTCGTCCTCGCACGCTTATCAAAAGCGATCTCGGCCATCGGTGCTGCGTAACGACGTTCCGCGCCGCGCAGATCCCGAGGTAGCCGCATCAGCCGAACCTCTTTGTCATTCGAGTTTCGATCATGGCGGAGCTCTCGACGCTCGAGGACTCCGACGCCGTTAGAGGTTGAAATTCTTCGGCGGACAGCCGACCTGGGGATGATGGTCCTGCGACGCCACTTCGACGCGCGATGTGGACATTGGCAGCGCTTCGCGAGTCACGTTCGGGCTCCGGAGCACGATCTAAAACGCAGACCTTTTTCGGGCGTTCTTCGATATGCGGTTTGGGCAAGTCCTGTCCGAAACCAACGTTTGACATCGCAGCGTTACCTCTGGTACGTGATGTCAAACGATGTCTGCCACGTTTACTTTCGCCTCGGGAGGACGGGGGGAAGGCTGGTACCAGACATGTGCAACGAGCGCGTACCTAGCGACTGCGTCCGTTGCAACCGGAGCGACCGGAACGACCGCCCCGCGCCGCGCATACACACACCTGCAACCACTACAACAAGCACCGCGGGTCGTCAGCACGGCGACCGCTTCTATACACCAACTCATGTTTACAAACAAACCGGAGCGCCCGGAGCGCCCCTAGCGGACGCCACCGGCGCCGCGCATGCGCGATGGGGTGTGGGCAACAAGCTCGCCGTCGCCCATAAACGAACCATTGAAATGCGATGTTATCGGCGTCGGTGTGAGTCCCCTGCCCTTTATCGCTTTCGAATTGTTGATTTTACGTCTTCCTGACAATGTCTGACTACATGAGCGGCGTCAGCGAAATCAACGAAGCTCGTTACACCGCAAAACTTCGCGTGAATAATCTGACATGCGGCGATTCATTCCGCGTGGACGCCGCAGAATGTACGCTAAAGCCTGATTCACATGATGAGATTTCGCTCGCAATTTTCAGTCGCGACGTCGCTCGGGCTGCAAAAGCGTGAACCGCAGCTGAGATGGTCGACGTCGATACTGAAAATCGCAAGCAGAATCGGACGAAGTGAATCAGGCATAACAAGTCGGTGATGGCCGCTGGTAACAATAATCAACATCTCCTTGTATCTACTGTTTACGTCGAGCCTGCTTACCAACCTTCAAACTTAAGTCTTTTGAGGCCTGCACTTACTTCTTAACGCAAGTACCGGGCCAACATTTGGTCTACGGGCCGGTGTCGTCTAAAAGAGCAGACGACAAGCAGAAGCGTTTGAAAGAGCAGACGACAGTTCGAACGATCAGACGGCCGTTCGAACTTCAAGACGCACTGAACGTAGTCCGCAGGTGGGCCGTACAACTTGAGGGTTTTCCGGCGTTCATGTTGGAACAAAACAAATAAATCTGATGACCACAAGTATCCGTGAATTCAACCCAAAGTGCTTCCCGCCCAAGCAATTGTGGTCCGGCGGCGGCTGGTTTACCACATATCCATGTTCTCGGACGAACCGAGAACATGAAAACTGATCTTCAAACCTTTCTCGACTCTTTTGGCACAGCCCCAGTCGCGGCGGTTTGACGAAAGGCATGTTTTCGTCAGGTTCCTTTCAAAACAACGCAGGAATACACGCCTCACATGGGGCCTTCCGCCCACAGCCCCAGACCGGAAGTGCGACCGACGCGCCACCACCGCGCCGTGACGTAACAGAGATGAGTTCGTGTATACGCCGCCGTCAGCTGTTTCAGCGTCCCCTCTAAAAGGAGACGCACTGCTACTCAATGCCGTAACAGAATATAGACAGACAGTTTATTGCCTAAAGCTTTATTATTATTTTTCTTGATAGGCTTGCGGGGTACAGTGGATGAAAAAAAGAAAATAAAAAGATGCAGTACGCCGTCTTGGACGATCACGACTCTAATACACGACATTGAAGTAGTACAAATATCGCCACACGCCTTTTCTACGATTATAAAAGACAATGTAATCTTAGCAGCGATATAGCAACGTAGAAATATGATTTCGTGATCAGATAGACGTTGCGAGCGTTGAGGATTGCTAACACTAATCACTTTTCTCCGGTGATGAAAACGCGGGAAAATTCGCATCCTTTATACGGTACGCGGCGGTACGCGGTACGCGGAACACAAATGCTTAGAAAGCACCACCGTAGTCGAAGCAGTGTTGGAGGTATCGCGTTACTAAGCAACGACGTTACTGGTAGCGCGTTACATTTTTCGCTAACGCAGTAACGTTGCTCGTTAGTATTCCTACTGAGTGACTCAGCGAGTAAAGTATTTTCGTTACTTTTTTGCGGTTATCGGCTATCAAATTACGTTACTCGTTACTCGTTACTTTTGACCAAAACTGGTGAAATACATTAGGTATTTGGGAAAAGGTCGCGACCGCCTGATCTAAGGTTTAGAATAGCAATCTTGTGCATAAAACTGGTGCCGTTAGGAGAACTAAATTTAGGTCACCAAGCTCAATGGAGGATCTAGCGTCTTCTGCTCGAAGGGCAGCTTCTCGCGCTCGAGCACGCAATGCCCAGGCAATGCCGTATCTCGCAGCTAAGAGCCTAAGACTTCTGAACCTTCGACTTCCTAAAACGGTGGAGTTTCCCACTTATCAGTCGATCTATCTCACCCATCCACCTCATAATCCTGCACAAGCTTATCGCTGCACGGAACCAACATCCGTCACAAAAAAAAAACCTAAAAAAAAATCTATTTTTTTTGAAGGCGAGCGGAAAACCTTCGCCAAATCCAGTGTATTTCCGTTCGTCCTCCCTTTTTTTTTTTTTTTCATAGTGTTACTATTTACAAGGTTTGAACGAACGACTTAGGGAGCCTCTAGAACGAGAGAGCACTCCTAGAACGACTGCGTTACAGCCCCCCTTTCCTCCCTTCTCTTCCCCCTCTGCCCCGTGCGGCAGAGATGGACAGCGGGGGAAGGGGGGAGAGAGAGAGAGAGAGACATTAGTTTACAACAGTGGCGATAGTCGATTTGCTTGTTTCTCAAGTTACAAAAAAAAATAAAAAATAAACAACTTTTTGTGGAATTTTTACCCTCCGCTCTCCCCCTCACTGCCTGAAAGTTTCTGACCCACATTTGTGCACAGAAGAATCTTGCGCTTGATTGTCCTTTAATTCCCTATGGTCATAATAAAAAAAAAAGTTTTAAACCCAGAAAAAGAACTTAAAACACGAAACCTTTTTTTTTTTTTTCGCAGGAAAAAACTAAGAGTTACTGCTGGTAAGAGGAAGCATGTGATTATAACCAATGTGCTGGTAACCGGTGTCCTGTTCCACATAGTGAAGTAGATCAGTCTCTGGTAATAGTATGAACCGGACTGTTACTAAAACCGGCGTAAAGTTGAGGGTGTTGGTTGGCTCGTTGTGTTCCAGCAGTCCCCGTTCGCGTGCTGTAGTTTATAAAAGCCGATTGACTACCATCTCTGACTCATTCTGCGTATGAGATGGACATGAATAACGAAATTACGTCGTCATGGCCAGGACTGAATGAAATGTATCAACTAAGGAGACGGAATAAGATAATTTACAGTTTCCATGCCTACTCTGCCTGCTGAAAATTAAGCTGCTTCGCGCATCAAAACACTATGAAACCACTCTGTAAATGTCTATCTTTATCGAAGCTTGTTCAGGAGGCTTATCATACATCTCTTCCAAACATATGTACTCGAACACAAAAGTAACGTAAAAGTGAACGTTCGTTATTTTTGAAAAGTAACGGTGACGGTATATCGTTACGTTTGTAAAAAGTAACGTAGCTCAATAACGCGTTACTTTTTTACCAAACTAACGAGTAACGCTATTTCATTCCTTTTTTCGGTAACGGGCACAACACTGAGTCGAAGTAAATAAACACGACGGCACGGGCGTTTCTGCTGTCTTGAGAGTGCCGCCACGACATCGCCGCACGAGTAGGTGGATCTTCCCTTCTAGTACTTGCTGGTTATCATAGCGACACACGACGAAAATTCACAGTCAAGGATAGCGCTTTTACGCGGAACGATGAGCTTTTACCACGCCGTCCACGTCGACGATCACCACCGATGCCATGTTTACGGATAGAATTAAAGGAGTCATGAAACGCTTTTCCAACGTTTTCCTGTTTAGCTTTCCTCCTCAACTCATAAATCGCGCATTCTACCAAACGGTTCAAGAAGACGGAAAGGGAGAGTCCCCTCTTGCTCGGACTCTCGTTTGTCTAATCCGGACATATCTATTCTCCCCTAGAAGATTAGCCGTCGCTCAAAACCCAGACAAAAGTTGCTTTCCCCACCCCGTTCACCCCGAAGCTGACAGTGCTGTGGAAGCTACGTGCTTCTTGGGCAAGCCACACTTTTGCCACGTGATCACGCTCTCTCGCGCATACCCACGCGCAGAGAATGAGGTCAGATGGTGAAAGAGGGGCGGCTGATTGGTCCGGCAAGCGCGTAGCTCCCACCACAATGTCAGCTTAGGGGTGAAGGGATTAAGTGAGCTCCGGTGTCGTGTGACGTTCGTATGGGCCCGGTGACGCGCTGCGGGGGCCCGATGACGCGCTGCGGGGTCGCGGATGTATCACAGAGAAACGGCAGCCAGCTTACGAAGGAAAGGAGGTACGAAATAGTCCGCTGTTTTTTTTCAAATTTTCGTACCGAAAGTCAGGCTTTCGACTTTCTACTTTTTTCTTTTGGCCCACTGAATGATGTGCTATTAGTAAAATACCAATATAAATTGATATATTGCAGTCCAAAATTCGCTTCATGGGTCCTTTAAGAAGCCGGCTTGCCACGACCAATCTCCTGCAACGCGCGCAGATACATGCACTCTCCGCATCCAGGGAACTGGAAATTCCCCCCCCCGCGGAGGGAGGCAAGGAGAAAACGTAGTCCCTTGTTTGTGAAACGATAATTGCAGTATCGCGTATTCTAAACTAGAAATATTTTACGTCTTGTGAAATTATCATGCACAACATATTTAAATGAACTGAAAATTGTTTCTTTAGCGAAACTTTACAAATGCCGCGAAAATTTTCAAACATACGATAATTTCATTGGTCCTCGCAAGTACAGAAAAGAGTCCGCACGTATTTTATTCCTGCGTGATTAATAGGCGGTTCTGCCTTCTAAAACTGAAGGTACTCATTCATTGACACTTCCTTAACGCCATCGCACCAAAAAGTAGCTTCTCCAAAACTGCTTGAGTGCCCCTTTAATGGTTGATGCAGTGATCTTATTGAATATGGAGCGATAATATACGTTAGGAATTCGCTATGCTCCGTGATCTTAGGCTGTCGTGTGCGACCCAAATCCCCCACCCCTTCCCCCCGAGGCGTGCTTCAGGAGTTGGGTCGTCGGCGGAGCCACGTCGCCAGACCGTAAAGATGTCGCGAACTTTTTTTCCAAATTAAACAAAAGTTCGAGACATCTCGGCAATCTTTCGAACGTGTTCCCACAAAATCAACGAAGTTCGACTATGCACAGTGCCGCCATGTGAGCGTCCTGGTGTTCCTCTGGTTTTAGAAATCTGAATGTAACATCCGCACGTATAATCTGTATAAATATCGTGTATGTCCGAGTTATAGGTCTGAAGTAAATAAAAATAATGTGCGTAATTTTATTGGATTATATAGCCTCTCCTCTATAACGAAGAAATGAACCAAACATGCCCCATTCATAGCATAGAGAACTGGAAAGTACACCGAGTTGCAGTAGCAATCGATGAGAGCAGACGCTATCGCCCATGCCTCTCGAAGTACTTCATCATTCAAATACTCAAAACGTCCAACCCCCGTAATATCAACACCGAACGATATTCGAGCCATTTTTTTAAGAGTGTTAAATGCTCGGAAGTATTGGTCGCGATGTTTCCCTCATTACCCTGTTTTTGTTTTGTTTTTCTGGTGTATGTTTGGTATGAATTTGTGCCTTCCTGTATCCGTTCATCAAGTTAAGAATGAAGTAAAAACTCCGCTTTCAGCACCCGGTAGGTCTTCCACCGGGCGTTCAACAAGCGTGGTCAAAGACAGAGAGCTGGCGCTCGAGGCCAGAGCATCGGTTCTAATTATTGATTATTATGTAAAAGTACAGCGCGTTCCCGAGAAAAGAGAACCGCGTTTTTCAGCCCTCATAAATAAGCAATATACGGCAGAAAGCTCACACTCTGTGAGAATGTAACGCTAGCGTTTGGGATAGAACGCGAAAGCTTGGCAATATGACATTTTACCTCAATCAAAAAATAATTTGAGAAAAACGAAATTTATCCATGGGCCGACGTCCATCTAAGCCTAATATCATCAAAACAAGAAATTACATTGTGAGCACCTGTAGCATCTATTTAAGTGTGGAAAAACAAAAAAAACAAAAAAAAACTTGTAAACAGTAGAAAACATGGCGAAAAGAATCCCTAGAGAAGGGGAACAAGAAGGACAAAGGAGAGACAGAATTCAGGGCCGGCTTGCTAGAACCGACGTCTCAGCCGAGACTGGGTGAAAGAAAGCACTGCCAAAGCCAGCGCACGAGCTGAGCGGGACTCAAGCTGCGTCTCAAGACGCTCGCGCGCCCAGCCTTTGCAGTGCTTTCTTCACCCAGTCTCAGCTGAGACGCTGTTCCAGCAAGCGGGCCCAGATGTTCAGTGCCTCATGGTGTTTGTGTTTGTGTTCGTTTCTAAGTGAAGTTGCGGGATCTATTCAGTAGTGCCTTCAAATACCACAAAAACACCACTTACTCAAAAACATTCTTTTTTTTTTCTCGGTGACAAGTGTTTCTTCACTGATATAAATCACATGCCTCCACAGTGTCATTTCTCGTTTGAAAATATTAGGCTTAGGTGGACGGCGCCCATGGATAAATTTCGTCTTTCTCGAACAGACGGCCGTGTTTACGAGGGGCTTGATAACGGTGCGATATAACTCACTTCAATAGCTAAAGTACGTATCAAAGATTACAGAAACCAAACACTGAGGTCTTGCAGTAGGGCCAAGAAAACCCCGATTATTTGTTTTGTATTCAGTAAAACGTACGTTAGCTATTTTAATAAGTTGTATCACACAGCTGTCAAGCCTTTCTGAAAGTTGGTACCGTCGGTTCGACGTCAGTGCGGTAAACGTCGAACTGGAAGCTTTGGGGTGTCTTATATGGACAAACCTTATAAGGGTGTAAGACTTACACCTTATAAAGGTGTAAGAGTACACCCTTTTTCTTAGAGTGTTATGCAAGCTTTTTTCCTCTGTCTCCTTTTCATCACTGTATGTAAAGGATCAAAAGTAAAATAATATTATTAAATAATAATAATAATAATAATAATAATAATAATAATAATAATAATAATAATAATAATAATAAGATTAATCCGCGTTTCTGCACCACCAGTCTTGCACCTGCTGTACCAGTGGTAGTTAATTTAGCGGACCACCGCGTTCCCAGATGCTCCAGATATCTCTCAAATTTACTGATTTGTGGTTTTTGATTACGCTCAACACGTTTCTAATTGGAACTATATGTTTCTTTCCACTAATTAAAAGGTTAATGAACACCTTTTATTTCATTATCCAACTCATCGTCACAATTATCTCCTATTTTATGTCCCCTGGTTGGTATAGGTCACCTGCACAAATCGCATTAGGGTACCTTTCATGGCGTTTATTCAATTATTATGTTTGAATTTAAGAGTCGCTCACATTTCATTAGGTGAGCGACTCTTGTTGCGGGGCTTTTCGAAACATCGATGTCCGATTTTCTTTTCAGTGAGCTACGTCGTTTACTCCTGCTTATTCGCCATTTCTGGGGCCACATCGCTGCTTCTGCTCCTGCGGTAAGCGTTCTCCTAAAATATTCACCAGCGGCCTCAAGAAAATGTTTCAATCCTTACCAAAAAAGAAGTGCCGCATAAAAATAGAATAAGGTCAACACTAGGGCTGGGCAACTGATCGATTAACCTTCCGATTAATCGATTGGCTTTAATCGCGATCAAATTTTTTAACCGGGGTAATCGGTTTTTTAATCGGTACTCAAAAGAAGTCAACTGGACGCACGCATGGTCCATCCTGACGACTGGCCGAACTAGGGGTGACTCATGCCCTCCCCCCCCCCTCCCTTAAAGAAAACGCTGCGTGGCGTGTATCCGGTCGTTCTGTCCCAAGCGGTTTTCCGTTCCCAGCCAGGTGCTATGATTACGGTTCACTCTCGCGCTCGCGAAGCGTCACGTATTTCAGGATATACAGTACAGTTATGCCGAGGCCAGACGAACAATCGGCCCGTAATTGATCCCCGCGCGACCGCGAAGCTCGCGTCTTGAGGATCTATTACACATCTGCCTAGGCAAGACAAACAAGCAGAGAAACAAGCTCGGAAGCAAAAACGCCATGATTACTTATTCCAGTATTCGGCCCGTAAAATGGATGAGTTCACGAGTATGAAAAGGCAATCTCGCTGGAAAGTTTGGGTTTAAGTAAGCTCCAGCGGTGACATTTTTAACTCGAAGGAAGTCCATTGCAGCATCCGGCAAAAAGCCGTTTTCACCGTGGAAGCGTGTTCGCTTCAGTATCACCTACGAGCGAAGCACCCATGTACGCCGCAGCAAGGACCATCCGCCAAAACGCAGACAACAATCAACGCCTTCTCATCGAGGCCCTTTTCCTGAAAAAAGAAGAAAGCATCACCCAAGCCCTGACTTCTTGTTTTCCGTCGCAGAGCGGACAACTTCTTTCTTGGAGCTGGAGCAAAATATGCGAGTGTTTGAATTGTTGAACCATATATATGCATCCTCAATTCTAAATGTCCTTCGCAGTAACAGAGTAAAATAAGTCTTCAAAGGCAAGACGAGCTGTTGCATTCTTTAATATGATATTTATAAGAATCAACGAACCGATTAATCGATTAATTAATCGATTAAAGCGGCGTAATTAATCAGGTTAAAATTTTTAATCGACGCCCAGCCCTAGGTCAACACTGATAACTTCATCGCATGTATTTATGTATTTATTTCCTACTGCAGACATTTACCAATCCAAGCAGGATGGCGGGAAAACAAAACAAATAATGCTATACATGAACACTTGTTATAAGGAAATAACATTCTAAACATGCTGCAACACAAGGCAGTTCACAAAACAGAAGTATACGCAAGTCACATGTCACAAAACGCAGTCAACGCAAGTCACACGGAAACACAAGTCAACGCTACATGAACATTGATAACATAAAGATGACACTAAAACTATAATGCTAGGCTGAGACACAGACACGTGACATAGATAAAATACATTTTTCAATATCTAGAAGTTTTTTTCAAGCTCGTATGCATTAACAGTAATACAAATTCATCTAGTACTACAGTATTATATAGGCGCTAAGTCATAACTCATACCACAAAACATACAAGATTCATCGTAGCTAAAATGTTTTAAATAAAGTGCTGTAATGATGATGCCAAATCAGGCCAAGAAAATAATTTCTGGGGTAATGAATTTTACTCACTTATTGCTCGTGGAACGAAAGAAATTTAAGGATATCTGTAGGGAGTTAAGGAGTAGTAGTGACTATGTCTCTTTGACCTTGTTGAAAGTTGACTAACATATACACTCTATAGGATTAAGTGAAATTTTGTTATTGACAAGTTGGTGCAGGAAATTCAGACGGGCTATCCTACGTTGGTGCAGTAGGTGTAGTTATATCATTTGTCCGCATTAACGATGACGGGGAATCTGTGCACTTGACACAGATTGGCACGAGCCTGGCGCAAGTGAAGCCAACGGAAGTTCGATGCTTGTCCCGGAAGTCGGGTGTCTGCTGGGATTCCTGGTGCATTCAATATTCCCGTTTTAATGGAATCCCGACAATAAGGCATTTGAGCGTGGCGACATGTGTACACTTGGTCAACCAGAATCATCAAAATGTTCACATCGAATGGCCTCCCAGAAGATCTCTCGGGTCTATACATGCGCTGTTACCGCGCAACATGCAGGCTCTCTTAAGATGATAACCGGAAAAGTTGAAAACCCTGTCAAGCACTCACTTCCTGGACGAACCACTTCTTTCCAGTGGCTTCCTATACCTATTTGCTCAATGCGCCGTCCAGCCCCTACTCCCTAGTGAAATAAGTGTCCTGTCCACGATGTACAGTGTATGTATATACAGGGTGTCACAAAAATAAAATTTACAGTTGTTTTTTTTTACCGCAAAAATAAATTAGGCACCGCCGAACGCTTATTCTTCGCCCAAAGGTAGAGCTAGAGGTCACAACCAGATGCAAAAGTTTCAGCCCGATCCAATACCCTATTTAAAAGTTATAAGTGATTTTCTCAAAAGTTCAATGGGAAAATGGCGGCCGACGGAGTTTTCGAATACATGGGGCTCTATGGCACCAGAAACCGAAAACGAGGCAAAAATGGGTTCCATTTCCCATCGAAACTTTCAGAAAATCGCATTTAACTTTTGAATAAGGTATCGGATCAGGCTGAACATATATCTGGTTGTGACCTCTAGCGCTATACCCTTCTCGAGGCGGAGAATGAGTGTTCGGCGATGCCTAGTTTATTTTTGTGAGTAAAAAAAAAACTACTATTTTTGTAACGCTTTGTATATGAAAGTAGCGAAGGTTTAGGAATGCTTCCGTTGATATATAGGCAAAAGTAAGGTGCGCGGACACAGCAATGCATTAGGAAGATAAAAAATTAAAAAATCAGCAGAACCCATCCTTTGGGAATGATTATCTACGTTAATGCGAATAGCATCAAACGGTGCGGAGTTATGCGCGTTCGTCAGGTGGCCGGCACACTCTGAGATACGCCAGCCCACTCTTGAGGCGATTCTAAATTTGTTGACACTTTCACAGCCCTGCGCACGATCTCCGCAGCCCAGCACGTGCGTTTGTGTCACTTAGGAAGGCGAGCAAAGCACGCGCCATACGCACAAACACTCAAAATGGTACCGACCAGACTTTCTGGCGTCTCAGCTAGTCTCAACCAACGGTACTCTAAACGGTTGTTTATATCTTTACCATAGGACGCGCTTTACAGCGCTGTCACAGCTACCGGTGGCGCGCGTATCCATGCACGAGGGCTCATTCGCTCTCGTGAGGCTGGAGCACGGCCGCTACATCACCCTCTCCTGAGCGCGGGAGAGGGTGAGCTAGCGGCCGTGCTCAGCCTCACGAGAGCGGAATGAGCCCTCGTGCATGGAACACGCGCGCACCGGTAGCTGTGACAGCGCTGTAAAGCGCGTCCTATGGTAAAGATATAAACAACCGTTTAGAGTGCGTTGAATGACTGCCTTCATAGCTCTGTGGTTAGCGCGTCTGCCTGCTGATCAAAGGGTCAACGGTTCGAATCCCAGCCGGCGCCGGTCTTTTTTATTTATTTATCGACCCGCGGCGTAAGAGGTTAGATAGCCAGATAGATACATAGACGAAAAGTGCGTGAAGTAGCCAAAGAATGCTATTCGCATTGATATAATTTAATGGCGACAAAAGTCACGCAAGAGAAAAGGATGAAGTGCTGAAAAAAGTTGAATTAGTTTACGAGAATAATGAAGACTAGGCACAAGAACGCTAATTACGCGGGTAAAAAAAAAAGAAAAAAAAACTTGGAAAAGGTTGGAATAAAAGTCAAGGTTAAAACACAAGTAACGTACAAAAATAAATTGTTACATGGGACAATAGAATAAAGAATGAAAAAAAAATAAAGGGCCTGACGTCCGTCGACGTTTCGTCAGTGGCACTGCCTCTTCGGGACGGGCTAGAGGAGCAGTGCCATGCAAGCAGGAAAAGAAGTCCTTGTCTCGTGCGTGACTTTTTTCGCCGTTAAATTCGATATTTGTTTTCTATCATCCCATGGCTGCCGTACCCACGCTACCTTACTTTTGCCTATATATATATATATATATATATATATATATATATATATATATATATATATATATATATATTCTAAATATGATGATGATTGAACCGTACTTGATCGAATAAATGAACCCCCGAAGCTTTCTTGATTATTCCTCTTCGGAGACTGCCGTACGATGATACGAAAATGCCCGTGATAATAATATATGAGGGAGCACTATAAATTGTGTTTTCGTATTGATTTGTCTTCTTTTTATTTTGCTGAGGGAAGGGAAGATAAACATCTGAATATTTACTCAGCGTTCCTCAGAAAGAGCTTTCAGATCGATGTTCGGCTACCTGGCGCTAGCATTTCCTCCCTAACACAGACTTGCTGATTCGCACTGACGAAATTTATTTATTTATTTATTTATTCAGAATTGTATCACCTAGAGGACATTCTCCCGGGAGAGTGCTCGATCGGAGTACATAATCGCTGAGTCATTGATGTTGTTGTCCCGAAGTTATCCGTTAGGTACGCGACCGTTGGATCTCTTCGGCTCTCCCCCAATATGGCGTGCGAGCTCGTCTGCTCCTTGCAGACCTCGTGCTTTCTGTTTTCGCCGCCAAATGCGCCTACGTGTTTCTTCGTTTTGTTTTGCTGTCCCGATCTTAGTTGATAACGGCTCGCACTCGGCTGCCTCGCCATCGCGTGTTCCTATTAGCGGCGAGATGTCTCGGTGGTGCCCCCATGGCTTCCTTTCGTGACGTCATTACCTTGCGAACAACAAGTTCGATGGTGTTTGCAATGAGCATGGCAGGAAGCCTGAAATCAATACCTCTGAAAACGTCACTGTCAACACCGTCAAAATTCTCCTGCTTACATTGCTCTTATTTTCGTCGTTGAGAAATCCTTTTCATGACGTCATAGTCAGCATTCGGCCAATCATGGCCGGCCAACCACAACGACGCTTTCGATCGCGCACGTTGCCAATACACGTTCTCTATGTTACCCTTCTTTCGTTCCGACGCACCAAAGACTATGGTGGCAGCCATTGATCTCCCCTTTATGGGGGCTGGATGGCGCATTGAGCAGACAGGTATGAAGCCACCGGAAGTAAACGGCTCGGCCCGGAAGTGAGCGCTGGACAGGCCTTTCCAACTCTTCTAGTGCTGGTTCGAACAGCGTGTCAGGGCGCTGGATTTTTTTTTCTTTGTCGTCTCAAGAGAGCTTGCTTGTTGCGTAGTAACAGCGTATGCAGACTCGAGAAGTCTCCGGGAAGTCCTTCGAAGCGAAGATTTTGAGATTCTAGTTGATCAAGTGTACCTCACGTACCACGTGCAAATTCTCGGGATTTAATGGACGATATGCGAAATGTACAGCCCCATCTAGTAGCGCTCTGAGAACGACGTCGGCCAGTTTGGTAGCGGCGAGAAAAAAACAGTGATCGGCAAAGGACTTGTGTAAACAAGCGGCCGTGCTTCGTGCCGAAACATGCGATGCCAACGCGTTGTGTTGCGTTCTGCTGCGGATGCAGCGACAAGCCTTCGATTAGTGCGTGACGTGAACGCACACGTGAACAGGGTTCACAATTGTTCCTACTTTTATTTGTTACTTTACACGCAGCTTTTTACAAAAACAATCGGTGGCAGGCAAGAAACATGCAGACGTTATCGCGCGGTGTAAACTCCTCCTTTACAACTACTGAACTGGGCCCTAAATCTTTCAATGAAGTTTTACCAGATTTGATTCGAAATATGTGTTATTTTCTATGTGTTTTTTTTTTGTTTTTTTTTGCTGGCACGCTGTAGTGTGAGCCTGCGTTTTTTTCTTGGTGCGAAATCGGCGCAACACATGCTGGACGAGACCAGGGCTGTGAAGCGAGGCAAAATGGTCACTGTTTTAATAATCTGCGCCACCAGCCATAATTGAAGATGCGTATGGTTAACAGTGAACAACAAAAGCTGAAAACACTGCAAAGTCCCACATTTAAATGTCACATATTAAAAAATAAAAATTTACTTTGGACAGCCCGAAGAGAATCTCATTGCTTAGCCGCGATTCCTATGCACTCGATCTGGCGTCGGTAAACGAGGTTTGTAAAGCACCTTAAAACTAAACAGGAGAGTTTGTTGATAAAATATTCCTGAATATTTAATGACGCGGGTATGTATAATAGAAAAAACGACAGACACGGGACACGTGTCTGTTTGCTCAATTCTCACAGAGAAGGAATTTCGCTGATTTTCTTTTATATATATATATATATATATATATATATATATATATATATATATATATATATATATATATATTTATTTATTTATTTATTTATTTGTTATCGGCGGTTTCATTTCAATTCAGGCAACGAGGTGCAGTCGTATTTTTTTATTTTGCTTCAAATTTTTATATTTTGTGACGCATGTTCCAAAAAGAACAATCCTTTTTATTTTGATGTCCTGACATGTTTAGTTTCTGAGAAAAAAAAATCTCAAAGAAGCGGGAAAGAACGACGAGGTTTTGACGATTGTCGTGTGTGGCGTTTTTAATCACTCTCAATCTCAAAGTATTCAAAAGAGAGCGTCTATATTTTTTATTGTGATATATATATGCAAGTAGGTAAGACGAAATTATAACTACTATTTATTATTCGTCGCTCCAATTTTCGTAAAAAAATCCCCAAACATGCCTTCGCGAACAACTGTGACCTAAACTGCGGATATTTTTTTTAGTCGATTATGTTTAGTATTGCTTTTAAAATAATACCACGTGTATAACCTTTCATTGCCTTCCACATTATGCGAAGTTTGTGTCTTGTGTGCCTCGAAGGTCTGCAGGGTAATTTTGAGCGCTCTTCGGGCGTAGCACAAATTGGTGTAAATGAACCAATGAACGCAGTGCATTGACATATTTTCTGAAACTTTTCACCAACGTGTCCTATATATATTTATTTCTTTATTTAAGCTTCATTGTTTTTCTCTCTGGAACTTTCACTTATGAAACTTAAGTATGACAAATGCCCTACCTAAGCACACGTTGGCGAAAAGTTTAAGAACAAGATTTCAATGCACTGCGTTCATTGGTTAATTTATACAAATATATGCTAAGCCCGAAGAGCGCTCAAAATTAGCCCTGTAGACCTTCGAGGATCATGGGCGAGCCACGAACTACACTATAAAGACGATGACAACGACCAACATGCCTTTTTTACAAACAAGTCCGCGTTCGGCCACACCAAGTGCGGGTAGTGCAACGCGCCTGCGTAGAAACCTGCTTCTCCCGAAGTGAGGCGTCTAAACGCATGCGCCGCGCCGACGCTAGCGCCACCACAGCGGTGTGACGTCAGAGCCGAGAGTTAGTGTGGAAACGTGTCTTCAGTGCAGCTGCCGAGTGGCAAGTATTTGGAATCCACGTGCCCTGTTCTCTTGCGCCGTGCTATATGATCCCTGGGTAACGTTATCTCATTCTGATGAGTGTACCGCGTCTTCGAACGTGGTCCCTCGATTTCTGCCTTCAATGACGTCGTAGAAGCGTCATGCCGTTGCCCCTCACGAATCCTGGTGGTTGATAAGCGGCAGAGGTGTATCCGACAAGCGCCTGTTCTGCTGTAGGTGCAGTCGGACAGTTATGTCTGCGCGATGACAGCGACCCTGTCGTCTGGTCGCCTTTCTTGCCGCATTTCAACCAACCGCCAGGATCACGACATTCGGCAACGAGACACTCCGGCTTTTGTGACGTCATTGGTTGCTACTTCGGGGCCACTTTTGATGTATGGGCGGAATAGCAAGCCAAACCTATACGATATTCGAAGGTGCGTTTCAGGCGCCGTATATAGGCGCTTGCAAGTACGGCCTCTGGGCTCTGCCACCTTGTTGCTGGTGTGGGTAGATCGTCTGATAGTCAAGCAGTGCTGAGGCGTACCCACGGTTTACAGACTGGCGACCAAACAAAGCGTTTTCCATCCACGG
The DNA here is from genome assembly GCA_037355805.1 of Ixodes ricinus. Lineage (NCBI taxonomy): Eukaryota > Metazoa > Arthropoda > Arachnida > Ixodida > Ixodidae > Ixodes > Ixodes ricinus. The sequence goes on from JAZHYW010015234.1 coordinate 75,927, forward strand.
TGCCCAGACTAGCTCTCAAAGCGCGTGTAATAGGTGCCATGGTGCGGTGTGAGGTGCGTTCGGTTGATAGCCGCGATGTCTGCACAGAAAATGAAGAGTAGCAGTGTAGACACTATAGCTCGATAGTGACGGCATATGGTGCAGCCGATCAGTTCCGTCCGCCAGGTTATGACGCCCTGACGCAGTCAATTGTGGCAAAACTCGTGACCAAATACGCTAGTCTTGCCTGTGCCAAAGGCAGAAGGCGTCATGAATGCGACAGATATCCCGAGACGCGTTGCTCTCCCCAAAGGCTGCTTTTCGAGTGCTTGCAAATCTGACTAAGGTGCAAAATACAAGCGTATGATTATCAACTACCGATATTATGGTAATATATCTTACCTACATATTTGATCGTGATCTGTGCATTCTCCGACCTTCATTACGGTACCACTGTTTTCAAATCTTGTGCGCATGTCCGCATGTCGCATTTGTTGTTGTTGTTTTTTCAGTGTCTCCAAAATTTATTCTCGAAACCGCCAAGTGACGACTGTCATCGAGGGCAAACTTTCCCGCGGGCGAAAAGTGAGTCGCAGTCCTGGCTGCGCTTTCCCAAACGCATATCACATTTTATTTATTCTATTCATTTACCCTCAGGGCGTAAGCAATACAGACGGGAAAGTGGGAACACGTCAATTGAAACATAATATAACGTGGCATGATAAAGTTAGATGATAAGAGGGTAACTGCGGGAATTTAATCACATTTATCACTGTCTCATATGCGGAGCGCAAGTTCGTCTGCTTCTTTTCCTGGGGTTGTGGAAACGTCAGAACGCCGAGCTCTGATTGGCTCTGATTGAAGGATAGTGGGTAGAACTCCAGGCAAGCTTGCTTTGAGGTCTACGCACTATCCTTCCAATCAGAGCCAATCAAAGCTCGACGTCTTTCTGACGTCACCACAACCCCTGCAAAAGAAGCGGACGGACTGGCGCTCCGCGTATATTTCGGCCGCCAGGTCTCGGCAGTTTTCGACTGCACACTTGTACACGTTGTATGTACACCTGCCTCATATGTCCGCCGTTGCGGGTGTATGCGCATATTGACAGGTGTCGAGTATCACGTTCCTCTTCCTTGCGCCGCCAACTCCGTATTGGCGGAGAAGCGGTCACGTGCGCCGAGCTGGATCCAACCCTCATGATGGAACGCCAACTTGCAGGCGCTGAGTTTCGGGCGGAGCATGTTTCTCGCTTTGCGTTTGTAAAAAACACATCCTACATTAAAATACAACGAACTGGAAGGTTCCTTGACCATTGAACGTTATGTGTATAGCCACAAGCTACGGTACACTCGCATTGTTTTATAACGCGAGCGATGTTTAGAAACATATTCCCAAAGCCTGGGAAGCAGACGACACGGAGGCGATCGCGTTGCTCGCGTCTGCGGCGCTCGCGGAGTGATACGCGACACGACTTACATCGGGGCACTTTGGTCCAAACCACATAGAGATCAGTGGTCCAAACAACAACGCGCAGCTACGGCTTGCAAAGGGACGACGTTTCGTCCGCTCCATTCACAAAATGTTCCGAGCACAGTCGAGAGGATGGCGTTGGGGAAAAAGAAAGACGTAGGCCCTCGGACAGTATTCGACGCTTTCTGTCGTTATTCGTGCGCGCTATAACCGAGCAATGATGTCCCGATAACCGGGGGACTGTCGCCATTGAAGCCCATGGCTCGAATTAGGCTTGGAAGTTTCAAACAGAAAGAAAGCGGGAGCCAAGTTCGAGCAATGCATACACCTAACACCGGCTAAGCCTAGGGTGCCTACATGTTCCCGCCGCTCGGAAGCATGTAGGCACCCTAGCGAAGCCTTCTCATCCGGGACTTGCACTCTTCCTAACGCACCAGAACAGGGGGAAAGTGCCGGTAGCTCCTTCCCCTCTTCTCTCTCGTCCCTTTCAGTAAAATGGTTTATACCTATTGCGTCATGTTGTAAATCATCCTTGTACACGCACTTCTTTTTCTCAGCTCGATGCCTCCGATGGTGTATCCGGTCTATGCGGTGTGAGGAAAGGCCTTGGTAAGAAATTTTGAAGTTTTAAATCGTTGTTCTTACTACATACGATCGAGCCAACGATATTGAAACCGAAATAATTGACCTCAATTACCATAACTCGCCATATCAAAATGTGTTTCATGTATACGCGTTGGCAAGCGTGACGTGCCGACTGCTGCATACTGCGTGTTCAAGCACGTCCAACATGAGCGCGGACGCGGTTTTGGTAAGCTTGCGATTGCACGTGCTTCCTCACACGAGCAGGTGCATGGCGGCACGCACCCCGATGCCCCGTTTGCAATCATCTATTGGCGGCGAGATGTTTTGGTGGCACCCTCCTATGGTTTCTTCTCGTGACGTCATTACCTCGCGAACAACAAGTTTCGATGGCGTTTGTAATGAGCACGTTGGAAACTTGAAATCATTGCGCTCTGAAACCAACACTGCCAACAACGTCAAAATTGAACTTCTTACAATACTCTTATTTCCGTCAATGAGACATATTTTGCTGAGCGTCATAGTCAGCATTCGGCCAATCGAGGAAGGCCGATAACAGCGACGCTTTCGATCGCTCACGTCGCCAATATAGACTACGGCAAGCGAGGCGACTGGCCGCCGCCACGCTCTCTGCTCGTGCGGACGAGCCCGTGCAAGTGCAAGAGGTATACATCTTTTCGCATCGTTTCGTCTATTCCTTCTGTTGTCCTTGTTTTCTGGCGCTCTTTGAATCTAGATGTGCCAACTTGCCCAACCCCAGATTCTTCTACAGGTATACGTTCACGCGCAAACTGCACGTGCTTGCACGCATGGGGCACCAATGAGGCGACATGCATTAGGCCGATCTCACCAATCGTTCAGCGCATGCATGAAACCGCGAGGCACGTAGCCAACGGGGGGAGGGGGGGGGAAATGGTGCCCGGTCCCCTTTTCCCCCGAAATCTTCCATTTTGCTGGGGCCTGCTCTCCACCCCCCCCCCCCTCGGATCAACATCCTGGCTACGTGCCTGAAACCGCCATCACAGTCTAGTTCACGGAACCAGGCGACAGTGCCCAAGAGGGCTCGTGCCTTCTCACGCGCTGCATGCGCAGGAGACCCCAACGAGGTTGTCACACGTGCAGAATGACTAACTAACTTTCCCTCGTTGCGGTAGCGGCAGCGGTGGCGTAGCCAAACTGGCTGGTGTAGGCTGGTGGGGTGTAGCACGATTGCCCCGCGTGCAGAATCCCTGTCGCGAAAGCCCCACGTCATTAGGCCCCACGTTTCAAAATCCCCACGTGCATTAGCCCCATCCTGACTGCCCCCGTCCCACCCTCTTCGCACTTCAACCATCATTCTTCCATGCCTTAACCTAATCTGTTGAAGGTGTACAAAGGCTATTTTAAGTGAAAGGAACAACAAAATAGATAGCTTGCATGTGACGTCATTCGCGGTCATTTCCAGTATTGTATGCGCCCGGAGCGTTCGGTTTACTGTGTTAGTTTCAAGCCGCAGAAGTTGTAGTTCGAAGAAACCAGTAAGTAGAAACCACCGTCCCTACCAAACAATGGCGACACTTGCAAGCTATATAGTAAGGTTAACTTTAACCGACGAAAAACTTAGAATGATCTACAAGTGGCCGATTGCGTAAATCTGCACTCACTCCGCTGTCATGGAGAGGAGCTCACACGCAGATTTAGACCTTATCTATCTAGATGGATCCAAATACTTTTTTAAACGACGTAAGAAGATTGGAACTGGTGTTTGGTGCGATGATAAGTATGGCGTCATGAGCTGCAGGTTAATAGTTTTGACAGAACCCACTTCGTCGGATCTGTGAATCCGCGCCTGCTTCATAGTCGACCAAAGCTTTTTTGGTTCAATGCTTATTGTTAAAACTCGTCACTTCAAATATTTTGCCATGTGACTGATAAGTTCCAGTTTATTTCACTTCTAACATCGCAAGACGTGAAAATGTGTAGCGCACGTCTGAAGAACGGGAAGCTTCATAGTTGTTCCTTACTTGAGAGTTGAGTCCCGAGCAGGTCATGATTACGTTACACAAGGTCGCGTGCACACTTACTGTCTCTTGGAAACAGAATGCTCCGCCGCCAGATTAAGGACTCGACCACCTGACACGGGGACTCGCGTCATGGGTTTCTAAAACTGGGGCTTTAGAAAACGGCGCAAAGAGGACGGGGCGTTTGCCGCAGGACGATTGACTCTGTATTTTTGATATCGGGTGCTTTCGTGCATCACCCAGCTGGTGATATCAGTCTATTGTCTAAACGCCGATGCGGGGGAAAAAAAACGGTATGTTGTCTTTTTCTTAAATTTATTTTCACCACCTCAGCGTTTGAACTATAAGTCGTGTGTCGCAGGCACGTAGCCAGGGGGGGGGGGAGTCCGGACTTCCCCCCCGAAACAAATCTGGCTACGTGCCTGGTGTGTCGTAATATGGACACCGTAACGTCCAGCTACACAGACAATCTTTTCGAGGACGAACTGGGTATTTACATGCATTTTGTCTCGTTATTGTGAACGACTCGCATCATGGGCAATTGTGTGTGTGTGGGTGGGGGGGGGGGGGGGGGGGACGACGAGACACGGGACACGTTAACGGGACATGAACATGTTTCCTAGCCGGCTCACCCTTGAACTTTGTGAGTCAACTTCTCCCTGCTTCGACTTCATTTTTTTTTACTCCTTTCCTGTCGGTTTCTTGTTTTTTTTGCGTTTGAAACGTTAGTTGTGAATTTCTTTTTTTCTGGTGTCATCATACACAAGCCCTTCATTGACTTTGAGGAGACTGTACAGTGTGCTCGACTGTAGTTAAATATAGCACGTGAGCAAGCACTGGTTGGAGAGGCTGCCTGCGCCATCTGCTGGTGCAGTCTGGCAGCTCACTCGGCTTCTCTTTTCTTGTGTTACACTCTTAGAATATGAGCTCGATGACCGATGCTTGCTCAGACGACAACATAAAACATTCTTGCCTTTTTCTCTTTTTTTTTCTTTTGCCGTTTGCATTAAGTTTGTTTTTTCAGAAAATAGTTCTAGGTTCCTCGGTATAAGCTTTAATTGCTTTCAGCACGGCGATTATAAGCATCATCTTCTCCTGTGGTTTGCATCGTCATATCAAACATGGTAACAGAAACGCGTTTGTAACCAAACGCTAACTTTCGAAGGCAAAAACGTAGGCAAGGCCAACAGAAAAGAAGACAAAAGAAAATCAGGAGGCCTTGTATAGGGGAATAGCGAATGTCTCCGGAAGAGCCTCTTTATTCTCAGCAGCCTCATCACTTTTATCGTTAGGCGGTGGTGATATCAGTTTCAGCCACCGCTCGCATGTTCTGTTTAACACAAAAAAAAAAAGAAACGGTGCGCAGGTGAGCTGGTGATTATTAGTCGGAATGTAACACCTGAAACTGTGGTGCGGAAAAATTAACAAACTTACAAGTAGAAGGAAAATATAACAGACGTTTTCCTCTGTTGTTATGATGATTTATGATTATGATTAATGGTCTAGTTAACAGTTGCGCGCATTGTACCTGTACCAGTGCCATGTGAGTGTGTGCATGTAAATAAATTTAAAAAATGTTTCCCAAAGATGTTACCAAACATTCAGCGAGTGACCGCCAAAGTTCCGTCGGACAAGTCGCCAACTCTCAGGGTCTGCTCGGGAATACCAAGACCACACAGACGGACGTAAGCTTCGTGTTTTTTTCTCCAACGTGTCTTGCTCGCTGGCGGCCGTTTTCTTCCGAGTAGCAGTCTCATCTTTTGTCGTCTCCTATTATGAGCTCGTGGGGGCTCGAGGCACATCATATTTGCTATTTTCGTATGGCTTTCGGGGTGTTTCATTTTACTTGGTAAAGTCATATTTTGAGAACAGTTTCCAATTTGTTTCCATAAACGAGCATAGGTCCTCTTTCCTTAATATTAATTGCGGTGTTCTCCAAGAAAGCAGCCTAGGTCCTCTTTTATTTTTTAAATAAATGATATAATCACCATGACTCTGGCCTATATTTTGTGCAGATGATACGAGTATGATTATTTCTAATTCAAATAGTGAACATCTTATTAGCAAAACAAATAATACCCTTTCAAAATTAAAAATCTGGTGTGAAAATAACTCCATTCATATAAACGCTAGCAAGAGCAACGCTATGAAATATCAACTACACTCAAGAACTCACCTTAACTTATCCTCTACCCTGAAATATGGCACTGTGTTGAAAATATAAAAACTCACGGTGTATATTTTGTCCATAACATGTCTTGGAACGAGCATATTAAACATGTTCGCAATAAACGTCTTAAAATAGTGGGTATAATAAATGAATATAAAAACATTTTGCCCCGAGGTGCCGAAATTCAACTTTCTAAATCACTATAATCTATACTGTCTTATGCTACGGGCATCTGGTGTGGGGGTTATACAGGTATAACAAATCTAAGCATACTCCGTATATTACAAAAAACGCTCTACGAGCCGTAGCAAACGTCCCTTTTACCTCCCCATCCTTGCCTCTCTCTGATAAATACTCCATACTTGATGTATCAAAAATGTATTCTTACCGATTAATATTAATGTTCCAGTCTGCCATGAAAGGAAACATTTCTCACCATTACTGACCTTCATTTGCACAATTAAATTCGTCAAACCCGTCATGAACCACAATCACGTAAAACCTTTAAATGTCAAATACTTAACCATGCGCTTCCCGAGCAATTAAATCATATCGCGTCACTAGAAATTCATGTCTTTGAGCAAAAATTATATACCTAACATTGTATAATACTTACTACTTAAACATACCTCACATTGTATATATGTTTGCTTATTTGTTTTATGGATTGATATATTTTTCCTTTTTTTTCTTCTTTTATGCTGGTGTTGCTTGCCTAGTAGGGGTACCAAGGCCTGGTCAAGCTGCGAAAAGCAGCTTTTTCCATAGTTCTTCCCCCATCGTTGTGGATGGAAATAAAGCAATGTTTCAATACTTCAATACACTTTCCAAAAATATGAAAGACCCATACTCCAGGCGGCAGTTACAGGCGGCTGCTGCGTTGAGTTCGCTTCGGTCGAGCCCCGAATTGCTTTGAGGTGAGAAAATCGATAAACCTTTGTTCTCTTCTTTATTTAAAAAAAAATCAAGTGCCACTGGTAAAAGTGTACTTAGCACCGCCGCATTACGTGTCTCGAGGAGAATGGGTCTTTTATAACATGGCGAGACACGTACATCATTCAAAGTAGGGCTGGAAAGGAATCAGACATGTGCAGCTTGTTTCGGTCATGCGTATGACAATCTTTTTTTTTTCGTGGAATACGTACACTGAGCGACACTATTAGCACGAACAAGCGATTGCCGGTTTTTTTCTGTTTTCCCTTCTAAAATCTAAGGAGCTGTCATTAAACTTACTATGGTGATGGACAGTGATAGCCTAAATGGTAAAATATGGTGCCTGACAATACTCTTTCTAAATAAAACAAAAAGAAATCTCGGATGTCGTGCGCGTGCTAACAATGTTGCGCAGTGTACAAAGAATTTTGTATACATATATTGATTCAACCAAATCAACTGAATAGATCCTTTTCAAAGGTCCGCGCCATCGCCAGTCCGCTATTGCTTGATCACGTACTATGAGCGTAAAATTTAAATCACGAATATTTCTCACCATGAAACGTGAGGGAGGACACGCCTTCTGGTTTTGAGGTACAATGCGTTTTATATTCACTGCCAAAAGTGTTTACATGAGATGTAACTTTACGGAATCGATATAAATATACAGAGTGTCCCCCCCCCCCCCAAAAAAAAATGTAAAAAAGATTTTTTTTTACGTTAAAATAAACTACGCATCGCCAAGCGCTCATTCTCCGCCCAAATGTAGTCCTAACGGTTCGAACCACTGCAGATACCAAAGTTTCCGAGCTAACCGTTATCTTATTCGAAAGTTCAAAACGATCTTCTCCAATTTTTAATGCGAAAATGGCGCCCGATGTAGCTCTCAAATACGTGGAGCCGAATGGCGACAATTGCGAAAGCGGGCGAAAACGGTCCCCATTCTCTAATTGAAATTTTCAGAAAGACCCTTACCACTAGGATTCCGTGCTATCGGAGTTTATTTTTTTGTAAAATTCGGGGAGCGTTTTTCTGGGTTCATTTTTCGTAAAAATGCGGGGTTTATCGTATTTCTTTTAACTCCGAGTTTTTAGAAATTTAAAGCTAAATTTCAACGTGTTTTCAATTTTGTGAATTAGCAATAAAAACAAAGAGCACCCGGACAGAAACGTACCCTTAATTCTTAAGTCACCTGTACGATATTTTCGCGGTTGCATTTGGCAGTGGCGCCCTTGCCGTTGGCAATACTCACTTTCTCACGACAAATCTTGCAAAAAAAATATTTCTTCAATAAACGTCAATACTTTACCGGTAGACGTTGTCGGTGGGAAGCATGAAGGCTACCGCTGCCCTGCCCCCTCCTATGAAACCTACATGTTCGTAGCTTTCACTGTCATAACAACACAACCATTTTTCCCTCTAAGAAGCAGAAATAGTGTGCTCTAAACTGGAAACCGGAACAGTGGCTTTTGTCGTGACCCAGAAGAACAATGACCCGTTGCTCTAAAGAAATCTTGACGAGATGAACAGTAAACCCTTTTATCAAAAGTCCGAGATTTCAGAGGAATTTGAGGTGGCCACTCCTCAGGACCTCCGACCCTGGGCTCACAAAATTTATTCGTAAAACACCATCTTTTGACTTTTTCTATTTTGGCATCGTGACACCAAAATTCTGAGTTTTTCGGATAAATCCGAATTGACGAAAAGTTGACCGGTAGGTTTGCCTTTGCTGCCACTTTAGGTTTTAAGAACAAGACTACAACCGCAATTGAGAGTCTTTTTCGTCCGTGCACAGTGAACCTAAAGCAGATAAAAAGGAAAGGTTCTGAAGGATTGCGACTTCTTGGCAGAAGCGAAGAAGGTTGTTGATTATACAGGGGCTTTGCTTTCGGTAAAGTTTTTCCTGAAAGACCACAAGCCCTTGATGCCGCTTAGGGTGGTCATCAATGAAAATGGGTGTTAGCAGAAATCAGTATCGGTGTTTCTGCAAAAGTGTCTGATAGCAGTAATGATTGACAGTTCGATTAGGTTGAAAATTTGGGAGAATTAGTTGAGTGTTTGCAAGGTTTTCACCAGAAGGAATGTGAAGTGGTGTCACTTGGCATAAAAGACTTGCACTACTCTTTACAGTACCCAGTTCTCCTGTCGAGAGTAAGAGAATGGTTGGAAGCGAAACTTGTGTTTCAGTTTTGAAATCCACGGCCGCGGAGTTCAAGGACAAAACCTATCCACCGACACGCGGGCTTGACGTCACGGAGCTGCGGCGGCGCTGCGATCGCGCCGGAGCCGGGGGGTGTGGCAGGGTGTGGGCAAAAGGGCGCACGTTTCGCATGGGCGTCATAGCATTTCAGCATGCCGCGAAGCTGTGTTGCTGTTAATTGCACCGAAATGTACAAGAAAAGTAGCGGAGTGAGTTTCCACAAGTTCCCGGCAGACTCTGAAAGGCATAAAAGGTGGATAATATCCGTGGATCGAAAAGAATCGTCGCCTCGCGCGAACGACCGTTTGTGCGGCAAACACTTTCTTGAAGGCAAGTGCGGCTTCCATTTCAATCTCCGTCCCGAGGCTTGCTTATGTGCAGGGAAAGCGTTGCCTGATCAAGACCACCGGGATTTTGTTCCCATGTGTGTTCGCGCACAAAGCATCGGCCAAGCGCTCGTCGGAGGCTCGCTACGCCCGTGCTACCCAGCAGAAGAGGATCGGCGACAGAACGGCAGTGTTGTAGGCGTTACCGGAGAAAAGTAACGAAGTACGTTACTCGTTACTTGCAAATAAAAGTAACGCGTTACCGAGCTACGTTGCCTAAAAATAAAAGGAACCCGTTACCGCTACCGATAAAAAGTAACGCACGTTACTTCTGCGTTACTTTTTTAAATTAAGATTTAGCACATTTTACGGTTTTGACGATACATGTCATATATCAAGAAACATTATGTTCGTGCAGAAACTGAACATAATTACTTTATCTCGTTTTACGGTTTCACCTAAATACTCACGAGAAAAAACGCCAAGAAAAACATGGCTTGACGCCTAAAACACGGAAAAAATTGAAGTGTAATTTCTTTAAGACTTGGGAAGGAGTAACGAGTAACGTAACTACGTTACTTGAAGTAGTAACGTAAGTACGTTACCCGTTACTGTGTCGAAAACGTAACGAGTAGGTTACTACGTTATTGAAAAAAGTAACGCGTTACCGGCAACGCCGTTACTTGTAACGTGTTACCGCCAAGACTGCAGAAAGGACAAAGCGTTACTGCTTGTCATGCCTTGTGGTCATGAGGGTAGGAAAAATATCATACCTTGACTTGAAGACGCTGTGTGTATTTAATCAATTAATGAATACACACACTTCCGCAGACCCACAGACTGCTGATCCCGCCGGCAGTGCGGAAACCGACTCGAAGTAATCGTAGGCCTCGAGAGACTTGTACGCCTGCACCGTGTCGGCCGTGAACTGGCTTGGCGAAAAAACTAAATAAACGACGACATGAGCCGTCGACTTCGGTGGCAGCAACTTTACGTCGGAAGTCCAGCAGGCCTTGTCTACGGCATACGGATCGTCGAAGGCAACGCCGTCACCGCACAGTTTGTTTCGATACCGCTGCCGTTCAGGCTCGGGCAGCGAGCTCAAATAGTCGGGCATAGGATACGACATACGTTCTCAGGAAATACGACGCACAAATAAAGATACAAGCGTCCCTACAACGACAACAACGAGCGCACGCCATAGAACGCAATGGCGAAAACACGGAGAGCCGGGCTGCTCTTGCCCACATAGCTACCGCGCATGCGCGGCCTTGCGGCGTGTTGGTAAACAGAGTCGCTCCGCGTGTCGGTCTATACGCAAAAGGAAGGTGTCTGTATCGGTCCATCAATAACGCCAGTGCTGTCGGAGATGTAACCGGTCCAGTCGGATTTGAAGATAAGTCGAATGTTACAATCCACGCCAGAGGGTTCAGTGTTAATTAAAAGATACGTGGACGATATTTTTGGTAACTTCGAGAGAAGGGTCTGCTACCGAGGATAAAGGACGTGATCAGCTCTGCAGCACCGGAGTAGGTGTTTAGGTGTGAGGAACCGATGAGGGTAGGATGTAGTACTTGGATCTCAGGCTGTATGTGCATGGAGGACTATGTTGGGAGTAATTGGCAAAGTGGCAGGCAAAACCCTTGTTGGCATTTGGGAGTTGCCACTCTAAATTAGTCAAAAGAGGAATAGGTCATGCTCTCGTTGATAGCCCTCAAGCAATCTGTGTCCTCAATTCACACGGGAGAACCCTGGCGGCACGCGCATCGCGACGAACTTCAGGCTTTGCGATGTGCGAGAGCTCGCGTTTTCATCTCGTGATACGCGTGCCGGGGAGAAATCCCGGGATTTCTCCTCGTGTGAGGACCCCGACTAGGTTCAGTCACTTCAGTGGATAACCAAGTGCTTCGGCTAACGGAAGCGGGTTACAGTAACAGTATGGTGAAAAGGTAGCGACGAGACTGGTGTTGAAAATCTGGCGGGATTGGCAAAAGGCAAAAGACCCAGAGTGACAGGGCAGTGTGTGTTCCGTTTTTTCATGCAGGTGTGTCCCACAACCCGATGTCTAGCGCGGGGAAGTTCGGTGTACAAGTGCTTTTCACGACTGACTTTAGGTTAGACGGGCTGACGCCCGTTTCGCGGAGGACAAGTATAGGTTGTCAGAAAAAGCATAGAGATGCTCAGTCGACTGCCGCGAAGGAGTTTATGATAATCTGATGACATCTGTTTTTTCGTATATAGGGCAAACCAAAGGTGAGTGAATGATCGGTTGAGTGAGCATCTTAACGAGTGTGGAAATTGTGTGGCTGAGTGGGATGGCACGTCGCGTGTTATTCAAAGAAACAGTTGCATGAAAAGAGTCATCAAAGAGACAATCAGAATAGCTTCTGTTGAAAACTGTATACGCCAGCCTTCAATGGCAATCGATGGTGTTACAAAAGTTTTTAAAATTGCAATCTGCTTTTTTTTTAAGCGTGTGCGAGGTTTTGTTGTTGGTTGGAAGTGACCTTGGCCATTGTGTAGTGTCTGAAGCTAGCGGAAAGGTGGGCGTATATGTACTGAGGGCGTGGTCCTTTTTTGTTTCCTGTGAACCTATGATCGTCTTTTGTAGTAACGTGTATGAGCTGTAGCGATCATTTTGGACGTGTGCAATTAAAGGGCGGTGTAGAGATGACGGGTATAAAAGAAGTGTCCTCAATAAAATTTAGTCGCTGTGTTTGAGACGTCTTGTGCTTGTCCCTCTTTGTACCTTAAGTTTTAGAAAAAAAAAATTCTGTGAGTTCTTTTTTTTTTAATTATTTTAAAACACAGAACGCTACTTAAAACTTTTGAATTAGATAACGATTAGTTCTGAAACTTCGACATCTGGCTCGGATAGCTAGGGTAGCTACGTTTGGGCAAAGAATAAGCGTTCGGCGATGCGTAATCTAAGTTTGCATGCACTTTTCTTAAGGCATGAGAGCATCGAACCTGAAGCAACTAATGATGAATCTGTCACGTCTAAAAAAAGAAAAAGTTAAAACTGCGTTTATTTTAAATTAAATTAAAGTATGAATCTCATAAAATAAAATTTGATTTTTTTTTTCAAATTTGTTAATCTTTTTTTAGATATATGTTCCAGATTGCAGACCGTTGGTTGTTTATGGAGACAGAAATAAAAAACGCAATGAAATCATACAAAAAATGCATAATCTAAGACATTTCCTTCGCTACGACAGTTGTTTTTTTATCTTGTTTTTGCGCACGCGCGGTGCCCGCACCTGGTGTGGTCAAATGATTGAGACGCAAAGGCCTGCCTTTATCTCTACCCACTAATCCCTCCAACCAGAGCTCGCTGCTCTGACGTTCCCGCCGCGTTCTCATCTCCTCCTCTCCTAAAAATGTTTTTTTTATGTGGATTTTAGACGTAACATAATCAAAGCGATCTAATATTGATTTTACAGCGAGGAGTATCTTCGATGGCGGTCGATGCATGGGTCCAAACGGATACTTCAAAATCATATAGAGGTAAGCTCGTTCAAAGCGCGCGAATCATTTTATCCCCGCCGTCATTTTGTGAAGTTCGTAAAGTGCGCGTGATACCTCTTACGAAGGTGGAACCAGGCGGGAAACGTATTTCGTTTTACATTAAAAAGTACTACATTAATTTCAGCGTCCAAGATTACCTAACGAACGGTTGATAATAAAAATCGCCTCTTTTTTTTATGAACGTAATTTTTTTCTTTTTGTCAAGAAACACATCGCATTGACGACTGCTCTGGCGTATGTCTTTACAAATTAGTTGATAACAAAAATGCAGGGTGGCAGAATGCTTTTTTCTTCTTATATTTATGAGAAATAGACACCGTAAACCACCCAATCATAAAAAAAAACTTCTTTTTGTTAGCATAGGTTTACTTTGGACAATCAAAAAACATTCCACATGAATCCCTGTACTCTGCTGAAAGCGCTAGCGCTGTGAAACTTCCCTCATCCAATATTGGGTTACTGAAGTATCACAGCACGTCACATATGACATCTTTGTGAAAACGTTCAGCTTGCAGCGCCAAGAAACTTATTTGTGTTGTCTAAAATACTAACCACACAAAAAAATAACGATTCACTCCTTATCTCGCTTGTTTCACCTTTAATTGGCACCACAGCTTAAGGGGCCCTGCAATCATATTTAAGCGTCTGCCTTTTTTGCAGTTTCCACGTCTCTTGGGGTTTCGGGCAAGCCGAGCGGGCACGGAGAGAGTAACGAAATATCAGTGCGTCATATTTTAACCGGACGGCGCGGAAACCTCCTCCACCGACGGGGCGACCCGCGTTGCCGAAAGCGCGAAATGTGACGTCTTGGGTCCTGGCCTTACTACTGGTCAGAGCCGCGAATTTTTAGTCGAGATACAAAATATAAGTGTCGCGAACCGTTTCAATTATGTATGAAAGTAGTTTTGTTCAGTATTTTAGATCGAAAAAAATGCAGTTTATAAAGTACGGAAACAAGAAATGACCCGTCGACATACCCGCCACCAAGCGGCGGAAAAACGGCGCATACTAGAAAGAGCTATAGGGAGGCTCAAGTGAGGGTGGGCGCAACTGCTAGATCGGAGATCACGGGACATGGACGCCATTTAATTGCTAAATTTTGCTGGGAGTCTATGGGGAAAGGAGTCGTTTTATTTCCTAACTCAGGTCATAAGAGCCCAATAAGGTGCTTGAATAATTTACACAAGGTATAAATGATTACTTTTCCATAGCCACCAGTTTTGTTGCGATAGGTTAAGTATTTTTTTAACGCGAAAAATAGTAAATTCCGCCATCTTGGACGTTGCTGCTTGTCTGGCAACCCTGCTTTCTCCTCTCGACGTTTGCAATTCTCGGAGCGAGAAGGAAGCGAGAGAGGCTGCGCCGAGGCGTTCGTTGCTCGCAATGGGAGGCGAGAGGAGGAAAGGCGCATGGAGCAACAGAGTTGCAACAGAGCGGGCGTCTGCTCTCGTGCAGCCAACATTGGCGCATATCCTTTCCCGAATCCTCGCCCTCAGGCGACGCCATTAAATTGCAAACGCTCTCCAGGTTTGGAGTTGCACCCACCCTCACTAGAGCCTCC
>JAZHYW010015236.1:0-25000 GCA_037355805.1 Ixodes ricinus
TAAATAAGGTAGTCTTCAAAATACAAAATGCAACATATATGTAACGATACGCTCCATTGTATTAACTGCAACGGGAACGAGTTCCTTTTTCACATATGAAACTTGCAACGGCAACGCGTTCCGAAAATCAGAAGGAAAGAAAACGAACTTCCGTTCCTTTTCTTTTCTTTTTTTTTTTGTTTTGAGGAACGTGTACATTATTGACTTAAAGCTACCTTGGCACGAATTTTGAGTGATGGGTTAATCTTCCATAATCTTGTAGAGGGACAATAGCGACGTCTGGGACACACAAAAGAGTGTCTCGGGGAAAGGGTAGTTCCTCCATACCCTCTTCCCTTGTGTGGCCGGAGCCGGGACAGTTATCGACACTACCTGTCAAGGTTCCTAGACGGGCATTACAAACAAAGCGTTAGCGACATCCACCAGGTGCTTTTTGCTAATCGCTGCTAGGCCTACGGTTTTTCACCCTCTTCAACCACAACATCAACCCCTCACAAGTGTACAAAATCCAATTAAAACATCATCATCATTTTTTTCATCATGCATCTATTCATCTGTACGATGCGATCTCATCATAGTTGGACGCGGCGCCGCGGGCCTTCAAGGTGTGAGCTACTTTCCTTTCTGCGGTGCCGCGGCTCTCCTGAGCCGTTAGAAAGATCTATCTATCTATTGCCACACGCTTCGCCGAGCGAGCGCGTGCGTGGCTGAATGGTTACGCGCTTGACTGTCGTGCGGCAGGTCTAGGTTCGATTCCAGTCAGCGGAATGTTCTTTTATTTCTGTTTTCAACTTGGCGTTTCTGGAAGTTTGCAGAAACATGTCGTCTGATCGAGTTCCGAATGTTCGACGCGCCGAACGTTCTACGCCGAATGTTCCAGAAACCCACGCGGGTACACAAGCGGAGTCAGTCTCGCCCCAGCGTTCGATCCTGCTGTTTCGACGCCATCAACGCTTGCGACGCTAGCCTTCCTTTGCATGTTTTCTTTTGGGCACAAGTTCACTCCATTAAACGTTTAGTTTTCTTCAGTTTCCATTGCTTCATCAATTGTCATTCCTGACAATATATCTCTTTCTATCAGTCGTTTACAAATGAATGATTCATTGCGCACAGATCCATGTGTTTATTAGCCACTTCAGAACACAGACGAATTTCCTCAGTAGAAATCGGCACGAGGGAGTCGTAACAATCAGCAGTAGGTAGACAGTTTTAATTTTTACAAAGCTGAACGTCGTACGGAGTGAAATCAGAAGTTAAACACATTTTCAAGTTTGCTGATGATGAGGACATATCCTTTTATGTTACGAAATTGCGCTGCGAGCAGTTTGTTATTTACACTATTATATACTTACTATTTTCACTAGTAAGGAACCTATAACAGTTACCTGAACATTAAAACCAGAGTGCTAGCCCTATAAGTTCCCGACTAGAAATAT
The DNA here is from genome assembly GCA_037355805.1 of Ixodes ricinus. Classification (NCBI taxonomy): domain Eukaryota; kingdom Metazoa; phylum Arthropoda; class Arachnida; order Ixodida; family Ixodidae; genus Ixodes; species Ixodes ricinus. Next base: position 1,437 of record JAZHYW010015236.1, read on the forward strand.
ACCGATAGTGCGTGCCGCCCTTCCAGAGAAAAAAAGAAAATAAAAGTAGTGTATACCTTTCAAAAAAAAAAAAAAGCTTGTGGTCGGTGCCATTTTGAGAGTTCGTGCGTATGGAGTGTGCTTTGCTCACTTTCCGAAGCGACGAATACGCACGTGCTGGGCTGTGAAAATCGGCACGCTGGACTGTGATTTTTCAAACATTAGAAAGGTCCATAGTTTTTACCCATTTTTACCTCACCTTTAGAACCATCTGTTACATGTCATGCACTACCGCCACATTAATGTGCGTGCGTGTAATCGCATGGTATATTTTTAAATAGATCTTCTCGAAAATATTGTGCACCAATTTGTAGCATCTTACTTTTTTTTACCTGATTCATGTAAGATATTCAGAGGCTCTTCTGATCGTCCTCAGCTGGTTCCGATGGACGACCACCGTGACTGCGAAAACAAACAAGCTAAGAGTGGTTCCCGCCACTAAGACAAAAAAGCAGGGACGGAGGTCGCTCAGTTTCATCGCAGCGTTACCCAAGGCATACCCCTGAGGCGGTGGCCCATACTTGATGCTCCTCTTTATCTGTGCAATGCGGACAGCGCGTTGAAAGATGCCCGATTCAAATGCACCCTTTAAGAGTTTAACGATGGCCTTGCGGTACGGAGAAGTCACCTTTAGCTCTGGACCGCTTACAATAGTTGGATACACGTCTGCCACTTGCACATATCCATTCCTAAGAAGTTGCTCCTCGAGCCTCTCAGTTCTCGCCAAGTCAGAACCAAAGGTCATGAACACGGTTTTTGCCTCGTTCTCAAAGCGAATGTTATCAGATCGATCGAGGCAGAATTCGCGGCCTTCACTTCTCCCAGTCGCAAAAGGCTTATCCAGCGTTTTCATAAATTTCAGTGTTTCATCAAGGGGGAAACTGAGAATGCACAGTCTGAATTCATGCTTGGCTTGATGAGCAACGACAGTGACGTCTGGAAGTTCGCCGTCGAGGGGAACCTTCCATAACAGCGATACCAGGACAGCCTGAAATCCTGTTGCCAATGTCATTGCTATCAGAAACCACACGGCGAGAATTATCCTGATGGACTGACTGCGGAATGCTGCGTCAGAGGTGGAATAGCTCTGACATAGCAGGGACGCCCCAAGTATGATCGCCAACGTGTGAAACTCTATCGGTCTAGTCCTTTGGAACTTCGTGACAAGAAAACTGGAAAGAGCACACACAGAGAAAGATGCCAAGAGGCCCACCCAAACCGGCAGAGTAAACGGCAACAGAAGTACCGCCTCTTTCGGCATGGGTACCAATCCCTTGACGTAAAAGAAAAAGGTTAAAGGGTCATAATGACATGGAACGGTAGTAGACGGGAACAGATGGTTGACGTCTCGAAAGCCTATAAAATATATCAATGTCGTCGGCTCGCTCAGGACTTCGATCAAGGCATTGCTGTATTCCGTTAAGGTTTTCACGGGGATAGCTTCAAATGTAGAATTTGCTGTATTGAATATTTCCGGCAACGCGGCGAACGTTGTGGAGTTGCAGAAGTACGGATAGAGACAGAATATTCTGATGTGCCTTCCTTGGAGCGGCAACTCTTTATCGAGTATAGTGGCAGTTGTATCTGGAGACTCGTCTTCCTCGGTCAAAAGGCGTACCTGATGATTCTCAGTCACCAGGATCCGACGACCACGAACCGTAAAGTTGAAAACTCCGCTTCCCCTCAAAACACGGAAGTCTCTCGGCCTCGTCAGTTGAACGTTCCAGGGTGCGTTCGCGTAGTCGCTCAGGTCGGCGGAAATGCCGTGCAAATAAATGGCGTACGGGTTAACAAGCCCCATATGTTGCACGGTCCAGACGGTTGTACGACAAAACGGGAGCAGGGCTGCACGGCGGTCATTTCTCACTCTGTCGCAGTCGAGTCTGGTGCAGAAACCGTTTTCCTCCCTGAATATCCTGACGGAGATTGGCGCTTTCTTTATAAAGTTTGTTAAAAGGTGGATCTCTTCAACTCCGAACTCGGGAGGTATCCCGACATCCAGCCGAGCCGATCTTGCTACGGCCAAGACGTGCCGTCTGAATCCTGTGGCCTGAACAATGTCCTTCCAAAAGGGACATTCGCCATTCTTCGTCAAGACAACTGAATGGGCGAGTATCACTGAAACAAGTAAAGCCCATGCAAGTATATCCATGTTAAAACGGTGTACTTCACTTTACTGAAATTTAAGTTGAACTGAATTCTTGATTACGTCATGATGTTCTGAAGTACAATAGAAAAGAGGCGCGCTTAAAAAGTTTTTTTTTATATTTTGTATAGTTTTACGTTTTTCAGTTCAAAAGCTCTGCCGTATAGCCAATGGCCTCAACTAACTTCGGGTATGGCTATAACTGAAGAATTCGGGATAGGAATTGAGAAAGCGGTTCACACAGAACAAAAACCCCGTCGATCTGTGTTGCGTAGCTCAAATCGTTTTCCTCGGTGGTTGAGGAAGTACAGATTACACTATATCCGTAAACAGTGCTTCCCTAAAGCCTTTCGTTTTACCAATTGGCGTGAATGTTTAGACCGAAATGCCTGGCGTTTTCCCTTACTTTAGAAGAACATGTTTGTAGGTTCAATTTTAGATTGTAATTGTGAACCACACCTCTCGAAAGACGCTCGAACTTACGCCGTGCTCCTTGACGTTCAACTCCCAGTGCGCGCTCGCGCTTTCACAAAACAAAACGTCTGCCCTTGTACGTTCTTCCAGAAGATACCTGGAGACGTTTCTTTTAACCGGCGAGTAGACCCTTAGAACACCACGAGTCTTTTTCACAGGGTTCAATATGAACGTTCAGCAGGGCAGTTGGAGGTGCAGTTCTCTACCTTGAACTCGTTGATGGTGCAAAGACTGTTTTCTTAATCCGACTGTTCAGTACGCTGCTGCCCGTTGACATGCTGTCCTTCTTGCTTTTGACTTGGGAATTCAGCCGCTTAAGTATGTCCTAGTTTCTGAACCGTCAAACTATAGTCACATTCATGGATTTTGACGAAAGAGCTTGATGCAGTAGATGGGATGTTTTCAACTCCACGTCTCCTCAGGTTGCGTTTTTTTAGTCTGTAGTCGCAGCATCTGCAGCTTGTTGAAGTCCGTTCAGCACAGCCTTTCGTGACCTGAAAAATACAGAGGCCAGGAGAACTATATTTTATTCAGTAGACAGCAGCACACTATGTCATGACGGGTATGTTTGGAACATTTAAAGAGGGCAAGAGTTGCACTTGTGTTTTCTAGTATTTATTTTTATATTTATAAATGATACAGATTGTGATATTCCTGTTATTTTACATATTTTTTACTAATGATATAGTTATGTAAACCGATATAGGTTCATCCTTATATCTAGAAACTTTGAGTGTTGCCCTAAATAAAACCTATCAGTGGTGCAAGAATCGGCAGATGTTTTGAAATCTCAATACATGCGTATATATGCGCATAAGGCGTAAAATTACTTTTTTTTTTAAATACAGTGTGTACGGTCGCCCCCCTGTTTAGGTTACCCCATATAAATACCTTGGACTCATTATTACTAAAGATATACAATTGAATTTAACATTATCCATGTGACATGTATAGAATTAGATTAACTTTGATATCTGAGAATTAACTTGAACTATAGATAGAAAAAGGCTTTTATTCGCAGCTCACAACACTTTCGTCAACTCAGTTCTTGTATATGCCGATATAGGATGGGACATTTAACGGTGTCTAACTATAATTTAATTATTATTATCAAAAGAAAAATCACGTTTTGTTGAGAAGAGACACAGTCGTACTGACTTTGAGTCTAAACTCAATGCGACCTCTAGCTTTCAGCCTTTGAAGTTCGAAATAGGAGTAATAGGTTAAAATCTTTGTTTTATTTATCGCACTATCGTTGTAACTTGGAACAAACGAAGAATAATTGTTGCTGCCCTCCTGCTCCACGACACAAAACGACATGGCCCTCTCTCCGTATGCGTGCAAGATAGATTCGTTAAAATATTTACTGTTGCCAAGCATTACACACGATTGGAAGCCTCTAGGAAGTAATTGTGCTAGAATAACTTACTACGCACCATTCTCGCGGGAACTCTCTCATTATTATTTATAAATAGTTTTTCTTTTTTTACGGTTTAAGTTGTACAAATCCTCGTGCCCAAATATATATGAGTGGTTTAGTGTTACCTGTGTTTTCTAATGGAGTATAATTAGAGTTTGCTGGAGTGGGTTTTTAGATACATATATATTATGTTAACTGCGGAAATTATTTTTTTATCTCATTTGCCAGTACTGATCATTTATCTAACTCTTTAATATCTTCACAAATAGATGTTTCGTTTATGAGTAAAATAATTTTAATAATAAACTAACAAGCTAGCCCAACTAATAAAATCTATTTCATATGAAACGGTAATAGAAAAAACTACGGTACGCGTGCCTCACCTACTTTTTGCGCAGATATCGATGGGTCTTGTTGAAGCATTTCGCATTTGCAGAACCTTCCCCAGTCAATCCACAACCCCGGTAAACAAGGGGGCGGGCTTTCTCGAAAAAGATTCATAGCTGAGACTAGTTAAAAGAAGGCACTTCAAAGCAATCGGTGGGGCGGAATGACACATGACGTTGTGTCTCATGTACATAAGAAAACTTTCATCCCCTCCACTCTGGGGAAGAAGGAAGACCAGCGAAGCTGTACTATGGTGGGAATAAAGTAATGGCCGCCCGCAAGTCGGCGAGCCAGAGTGGAAAGGCTGGAAAGGTTGCGCCATCTATGAGCGACGGCGACGACCAGACAACCGGCAAGCCGGTTGTCTGGTTGCCGTCGCCGCTTATAGATGGTGGTAGCTGTCCAGAGTTTCGTGTCATCATTTGTTCGCTGGCAGACACGATACTGGGGAAACTAGCCCTTCGCAGTTCCGCAGTAAAAAAAAAACAAAAAAAAAAAACATGGTGGTTGCTTGAAGTCCTGGCACATTTATTTTTTAGACCCATGTATGAGAGGAAAATAACAAACCTTCGGATAAGGAGAAGAACAAAAAAATGTTTAGTTTTTTTTTTACAAGGATCATGAAAGTATAAGGCGCAGGAGAAAATCAGTTTTCTGTGTTACGTCCTTATTTCCAACACTTTTTGTTCACTTTCCACCCTTTAAATATCACGGCGAAAAAGCCCAAGCACGTGCCTGATCTCGCCACACCACTGTCTCCTTCCCCAAATATCAAAGAGCGCACACGCGAACGCGGCGTCTGAAACCAGCTACTGCCGCGCCATCTTTCGAATGCCGGCTGCTACCAACGTAGCAACGCTAGCTAGGCTCCAAACTAGGCTTTCAAGTGCGCGCGGTTACCCCTCACTTCGCTCGGGGAAGCTTTAGAGAGTTTTAGTATATCGAGTTTTCAGGCTACGCTGTTTGTGGCGGGAGCTAGCCCTGCCACTTCGATGCACGCCCTGAACCGCGCGCCCGTAGCGGCAGCGGGCCTTTGAAAACGATCTACTAAAGCTTCCTTTTATCAGGGAGCTTTAGCAGATCGTTTTCACACGCTGCAGGTACCGGTACGGGCACACGCTTCAAAGCATGCACCGAAGTGGCAGCGCGAGCTCCCGCTACAAAGAGCGTGGCTTGAAAACACGATCTTTTAAAACTCTCTATTATTACAGAGCTTTAACGGATCGTATGCTTCGGAGGGTCCGCCCAGCGAGCGCGTGCTCAACAGATGCATGAAATTGACGGAACGAGCTCCAGCTAGAAAAGGATAGCTCTAAAATAGGCCTCCTGCGCTGAAGCTTTGAACAAACTGTAGCGCCCTCGTTTTGGGTAGTCCAAGCTCACCCGATTGAGCCTCGCACTACTTATGGTACGTTGGTCGAGCTTCTTTAATTCTGCCTGGTGCTGAAGAACGAAAAACACCTTTTGGACGCCAAAAATCGGCCAGACTGAACGCCGCAAGACAATCAAAAGTGCCAAATTCATTAGACTACCGCTAGGGTACGCGTCTCTTATCTCTGGGTGGTGACGTCGAAACACCTGTGTCGCGACGCTTTCATTTTCTTTTTCTTTGTCATGTCTACTTTGGAACGCGTGAAACGGCATCACATGGCTCGCGCTCTTAGCGTCTTAGCTTTGACGACGTTCGGATTTTTGTTGTTTCTTTGTAATTTCCTCGTGATCTCGCGCTCCGCACCAGAGCAGGCACACTTCTGCATGCGTGACAGTTTGAGACGCTAAAGTTTGCACTACCCAAAACAAAGCCTAACAAGTCCCTTTTCGCAGCACCCGCTGGGCAACGCAGGAGGCCCATACGGAGTATTCTGTCGGGAAAGGATCGGTGGCCCGGTAACGTGCACAAACGCACACGCGAAAGCGAAGCTGTGTCACCAAAGAGAACTTCTCGTGAAAGGACAAAAATGTCTGGTTATAGACCCAGACACTCGCGACATCAAGATAAAAAATCATTTGGCTACCAGATCATCTTGAAGACCAGCGTGTCGCTGAGGCCCTGCAGGCCTACGGAACCGTCGGAGCATGAGCCGGGAGTAACGGAGATGCCCCGGCATGGAACATATGGACACTTTAAACAGTGAACATCACACTTCACGACGACATCACGATTGAGAAGGTACTACATCTCCAGAAGATTTTTGGATGCCAGCGCCTCCTATTCGTGTTTTTTTTAGAGCGCAGCTCTTAGGCGCCCGTTTCCGGCCAGAGCGGCGTTGCCGTCGGCGTCGGCGTAACCGCAAGGTCACGTGACCCCCAAGGTCAACGTGACCTCCCAAGGTCACGTGACCTCCCAAGGCCACGTGACCCCCAGGTCACGTGACCCCCTAGGCCACGTGGCCCCCCAGGTCACGTGACCCCCTGCCAAGTGACCCCCCGCGGTCACGTGACCCCCCGCTATGTGACTCCCTCCAAGGTCACGTGACCCCCGAGGTCATGTGACCCCCCTCCGTGCCTCCCCCTCCTCAAGAGCTGCGCTCTAATTCGGCGTTACAGGGAGTTGTAAACGGCTTTAATTTTTTTCATTGCTGTTTCGCTTGTTCCTGAGCATTTCCCCACTTGATAACCGAAGCTGCACCCTGAGCAAATCATACACGTTCCCAAACATCATCCTCCTCCGACATTGCTCGCCCTTTGCCAAACCCGTCTTTCGCACGAGCGATGGTATTAAAACTTAGGAAGAGTAACCGCAGTAGAAACAGTGGCAGCAGCGATAACGAACGTTCAAAATGTCTACTGAAAGATAAATAGTTCCACCCACCTAAAAGACGTGATGCAGCAGAAATTTAGCTGCGTTCAGACCACTTGCAGCTGCTGTTGCCGCCGAGTGTGTGTGAAGCTGTCTTGGGCCGTCGCGGCTTTTTCTCGGCGTCTCTCCGGCGACGTCACTTCCGCGTGCGTGGACGCGTCCAATCGTTGAAATCCGGCTTCTTTTGTGCTGCTTGTTACGATCAATCAGCACACTTGTTCCACGCGTGTATTGGTCGAGCTGGCAACGCAGGTCGGAGGGTGTTGTCTGAAAGACGTAAAGCAGCAGAGATTTAGCTGCGTGCAGACCACTCGCTACTGCTGCTGCCGCCGAGTGCGTGTGTCGCTGCACTTTGTCGCTGCTGTCGCCGAGTGCGAAGGAGAAACGTTTCGAGTGGATGTTCATGTGTGTCGCTGTACATTGTAGCGTTGGCAGGCAAGACAGGGGCGCACCCAGTCCAAATACCATCTAAGCCAATACTGGCAACTCCCGCGTAGCGCGGGCGAAAAGTGATCGCAGCGCCCCTGGTGAGCTCGGAGTCTCCGCTAGCAGACGAAGTCTCCACAGCGCATTGGTATTTCCTATCTCCGTGCGAGGTGACCAATGAAAAAAAATTGTCACGGGTATTTTAATGCTTTGAATGTTAAATACTAGGTGCCACCTCATGAGTTAAGGACACTTTATTCACGCGGGAACGATGTTAGAGCTTTCAGGTTGCAATTTTGGGGCTCTCCTGAAGAAAACATTCCGTCACAACTTATGCAGGCGAGACAAAACACAAATGTACCTTCGTGCTGTTTTTTTTTTTAAACGGCAATATACAAAATGTTTAGAACATAGCTACGTTTCAACTTTATTGTTCTTATCGATCAATACGTTTTGTTGTTGCAATTTCCATTTGTCATGAATGTCTTGCTTATAACCGTTTTGTTGAATAGGCGAGCTGGCCAATCACGTTAAGATCGTCTCCAGATGAAGAAAAAGGCTATATCGAACCACGTACGTTGCTGCGATGTCGGTATGCTCTGGAAGTCGATTGTGCACATGCAAATCTGACGCTCTTACTAAAATTAAAGCGCAGTTACAAAAAAAGCTGACTTCTCACGTGTGCGAAAGAGAAAAAAGTGGAGAGCGTCGTCGTGCAAATAAAGGTGCTTTCGGTCCCGTTATTTACTGTGCACAAATTCCGATTGTTAGCGCCGGGACGACTCACGTCGTCGTCTACTTCTACGATAAAGGCCAGCCCCACTTTGGATGACCTTGCAACCCCTTTCATTTTTTAAGGTCTACTTCTTAAATGATTGAGGCGACGCTACGCCGCCGCGTTCTTTTTCCTCCTGCTTGTATGTGTGTGTTTTTTTAGAGCGCAGCTCTTAGGCGCCCGTTTCCGGCTTGAGCGGCGTCGGCGTCGCCGTCGGCGTCGGCGTAACCACGCGGTGCATGGGAAATGTCTCATAATGCACCGCGGGGGGGGGTTCGTGACCCCCCCCCGAGGTCACGTGACCCCCTTCCCCCGAGGTCACGTGACCCCCCTTCCCCCGAGGTCACGTGACCCCCCTCCCCCGAGGTCACGTGACCCCCCCGGAGAAGATTGAAGAATGAGGGGAGGAGGAGGAGAAGGAGGAGGAGGAACGGTATACCCTCCCCTCAGTACCCTTCCATCCTTCTCCTCAAGAGCTGCGCTCTAATTCGGCGTTACATGGAGGTGGAAACGACTTTAACTTTTTTTCTCCTTTTTCCTCTCTTTTGTTTACTTGAAGTTCGAACATCGAGTATTTTGCTTTGCCGAACCATCGCGTATTTTTCTTTGCCTTGTTTGGCTTAGCTTTTACCCCCTTTCCTTAACTTCGGCGCCTACAACAAACGATCCGTCTGCTACGCTGTGTCCTAAAAATTTGAGGGCCGGCTGCAAACATTACTGCCATCTGCAACTTTGTTGTAGTTGTTTTCTTCCACTTTCGTCTGCGATAGCCTCCTATTTTTGCCTTCGATTGGGTTTTTAATCTGAAAACTTCATATGTGCTTTTTGGTATTTTTTTAAAGTATATTAAAAAGTGCAAGCTGGTTATACATTTCTATTCGGAGTTTATATGTGTACGCCGGCACGTCTGCCATGGGTCATCGTTTGTCGATCAAGCGGCCGCCTTCGGGCATACACCAGCGCATACTTGTAGATGGCAGGCATGCCATGTGCTGCCTACCACTGCAAAACAAAAAGGGTTTTTGTGATCTGGTGGAAAATCCTTCTAACGCTTCCCAAAGACCGAACAAACGTAAATAAATACGTTATTGCAGCATTCAAATTAATCTGAAAGAGTTATCCAAGTCTGGCTTCAAATTCGCCACTGACGCCTCAACAGGCGAATATGACAACTCCACAAAGATCGCGAAGAACTTCACGAATGGCAGACCAGATGTACAACTGAACACCCAGTCCTATGTAGCCGGGTGGGCAGCCAGTCAAATCTGTCATCATGCTTGCTAAGTCCAACTGCAATCAGAAACATGGAACACCTCGAACGCCATTCTGCTGAAGAACTAGAAATATTCGCATGCGAAAATGACACCACCTTCAGACTTAGCTCGTCACCTACCCGGAAACATCAGCCGTGCCTTCAAAAAACACATTTCATTCAAATAAAACATTTTTGCACGGACGCCGCCATCTTGCAAAAAACGGCGTCCACAGCGCCACCCAGTGACTCATCACTGTAGAATATGGCAGCGCAGCGATTATCTGGGAAGGCAACGCTGTGGGTATTGGGGGGGGGAACTTGGCTCAACTTGACTGGGTACTTGGCGGAATCAGCGGGATGCACTGTGCTGGCTTGCAGGCCGTGAACCCAAACTTCCGGCTAGTGGCCACCCATTTCAGGGTGGACGGGACCATGGGACCACGACGGGACCCCAACCCTCTAGCATTATTTTGATATGACTTTTTTCTTCTCTGCAATTGGATCACCAAAACACTCCCGTTTCGTTTTGAGTTGAGTCTACCGTCGCCATGTCGTCCGGCAATACTTCGGCGATGTTGAGCAGTTCGACACGGACCATTGACATCGGACGTGAGTAAAAGAGAAATACCGACTACTTACAAATCGCCGAGATAACTTAACGTAGGTGCGTACTGAATGTCGCGCGCAAGATGATGGCCGGAAGTTGCGGTGATTGATGTCCCAACGAAAAATCACAATATGAAAATTGAGCTCCAATCGATCGGTGCCCGCCGACGCAATCAGTCATACAGTGGACCATCAAACACCGAATTCAATCGCAAAGATCGCATGTGCTTTCGGCTCACTCGCAACGAGACATTGAAATTTGTAGGAATAGGTAGCTTAGCTTTTTTTTCTTGTGGAAATCGCAGTGTAAGAGCACTCTAGCTACGGGGATTCCCACCCTACGTAGCACACAAAATGCGTTTAATGACATCGCGGGTGAGGAGCAGTGGACAAAAACATTAGCTGCTCCCGACAGCCATCTGTGTTTACTAATGCATGTCTCGAAAGACCCTGCGTCAGCTGCATTTTGATTTACACGTTAAGACATAATACATGAACTTCGGCATTGCTCCAAATTGAGGTTGAGATGCGATTCTTAAATAAATCACAGTGCAAGAGACAGAGGAATACTTTCTCAGCTGTTTTTGCTTTACATGCCAGTTTCGCGCCTTATAATTGTGATTAACTTATGCCAGCTCACCTGCACCCCGTGTTGTACACGTTCCATGAATAAGAAACGAAAGCTTGTTCCTCGATCCTTCTGATTTTCGGAACGCGTTCCCGTTACAAGTTACATCTGTGAAAAAGGAACTTGTTCCCGGTACAGTTTAAAAATGTAATGTATCGTTACATATACGTTGCATTTGTATTTTGATGATTACCAAATTCATTTAGATCAGACAAAGTTTTTTTTTTTTTTATATCCCAACAAATGGCAACGTACGAATTTGAATGTCGTGATGGAAGAACACCAGGAGAAGAAAACAAGCGGACACACGGTTTATTTCGTCGGTATATTCACCTTTAAAGATTTCAGCTCTGGGCTATATTCGTCTTTCTGGTGAGCCATTCAGACAAACCAAATGTTCTCTTACCCTACATTGCACGAGTGTTTTACAACAACCTCACAGGTTTCAATCTAAGGAAGTCCCTTGTCCGACCTTAACAACACTTGCTTTTCGATGTTTATGCCCGCAAGATGAGCAAGTGAAGAAGAGGGTAGGGCTTTTGGAAGGTCAGTCTTAAAACCTACAAGTTCTTCTTCGTGAAGGTTGGATTCGTTGTTCAGTATTAAGGTGGGGGATAAGGGGAGAAGGAATGAAGGTTAATTTTTGTGTATATTTCAAGCGACCAGTGTTCGGGATACAAAGTCGCGTTCGACGTCTGGTAACCTGTTCTTCTGTCATAACTGTAGTCCTCTTTGTGAAAATTCAGTAACGGCTGCAGTCAGCCTTAGATTTCTGGGTGTATGAGGATTCGGGAAAGCAAAGAAAGTAACTAAGTTTGAGACGTCCCTCTTTCTGTGTCGTTTCCATCGACTAAAAGTTTAGGTTTTTTGTACCGCAGTTTCGGGCACTGAATAAAACGTATCAATGTACATTACCTCTCCTGTACCCAACTGTTACCAAGCGAGAACCCCATAAAATAAACCCTAAAATATAAAAAATTTAACGACACCCTGCTCTTAGAAATTATAGTTTTTATACATTTGAATGTTTCCCTCTTAGAAATAAATAAAAAATTACCCCACTGACTGAAAAAAAAGAAAGGAACGCCGTTACCCTTTCCGTTCCAGCAAAAATGTAACGAGTTCCCATTTCAGTTCCACCGATGCAAAATGAAACGGCGGCGTTCCTTCGTTGCTCCTAAAAGGAATGCGTTCCAGGAACGCCGTTCCGAACAACACTGCCTGCACCTTGACTGTTCTTTTAGAGCGCAGCTCTTAGGCGCCCGTTGCCGGCTTGAGCGGCGTCGGTGTCGCCGTCGGCGTAACCGCGCGTTGCATTATGAAACCTTTCCCATAATGGCGACAATGTGACGTCACGAGTGTCATGAGGGAGGAGAAGGGGAAATCCTTCCCCTAAATTCAGCCGAAGAAATTTCCCGCTAGGTGTAGCGTAAACATTTCCCTGCTAGCGGGAAAATTTCCCACTTAATTTAGCGGAAAACTTTCACCACTAAATTTATCGGAAAAATTTCCCGCTAGATTGAGCGGAAAAAATTGCCCGCTCAACTTAGCGGAAAAATTTCTCGCTAAATTTAGGGGAACTCATTCCTCGCTAAGTGTAGCGGAAAAAATTTCAAGCTAAACTTAGCGGTAAAATTTTCCCGCTTAATTTAGCGGAAAAAGTTGCCCGCTAAATTTAGCGAAAAAATTTCCCCGCTAATGTAGCAAAACAATTCCCTCGCTATATTTAGCGGAAAAATTTCCTTCCTAAATTTAGCGGAAAAACTTTCATGCTAAGTTTAGCAAAACAATTTCTCCGCTATATTTAGCGGCAAAATTTCCGTTTAATTTAGCGGAAACATTTCTCTGCTATATTTAACGGGAAAACTTTCCTGCTACATTTAGCGAAAAAAGTTCACCGCTATATTTAGTGGAAAACAAATGCCCCGCTAAGTTTTCCAGGAAAATTTCCCCTCTAAATTAAGCGCAAAAATATTTCCCCGCTAAATTTAGCGGGGAATTTTTTCAAGTGAATTCATCGAGAAACGTGGGGAAATTTCCCACTGAATGAAAGCGGAGAAGAAGAGGAGGAGGTGAGGGGAGGAGGGGAAGGAGGGGCATACCCTCCCCTTTGTGCCCTCCTCTCCTCCTTCTCAAGAGCTGCGCTCTAATTCGGCATTACAGATAGTTGTAAACGTCTTTAATTCCGTCTTTCTTTTTTCCTGATCTTTGTAACTGATCTTTGTTCCGGTACATTGCGTCCGCAGACGAAGGCCAACACCCTCATCCAGACATCATCACCAGCTGGGACGACGACGTGAAGAAGTGGCCGGACATTCGTTCAGTAGACGTAATCTACTATCTGCTATACACGAAAGCATGCGATACGAGAGGCGTGAACACATAAAAAAGCTTGGAGTCGTAAAACTATTTGAAGAGTCGCTGGGTGGGAGAAGTGATCATTCATTAGATCCACAGAGTCTTGGGGGTTTTAAAGCAAAAAGCACAGTCACGTTTGGGTTTGTGCCAAGAGGGAAAATCCAAAGTGTTAATAAGCATTGCTTCACCAAGAGAGTATCAGGCGTAGAAAAAATGGTGAGCAGCAGCAGAGGCTTTTATTCGACGTTTCGAGCAGAGCCTGTTCTTTTTTTCTTTTTTTTTCAAGTCGCTTGACGTAACGTCATATGCCCTTAACGCCAATTAAGTTTCCCCGCTAAATTTAGCGGAAAAATAACGTCCCATGACATCATGTCACTCGACCTATACACAAATTCAATTTCCCCGCTACAGTTAGCAGAAAACTTTGCAGCACGTGAAATGATGTCACCTGATCTAAACTCAAATTCAGTTTCACGCTAGGTTTAGCGGAAAATATTGACGTCACTTGACCTACAAATAAATTCAGTCTAGCCGCTACATTTGGCGGTCGAATTACGTGACCGACCGCAGCATGTCATTGCCCATACCCTGTGGACACGGGCCGAGCCAACGGGGAAAGTCAGTAGATTAAGTAGTCAACGGGGTGGAAGGGAGTGAGTGGGGTGGAGAAGAGGAGGTGGAGACACCTGGGCCGGCTTGCTAGAAGCAGCGTCTCAGCTGAGACTTGGTGAAAGAAAGCACTGCCAAAGCCAGCGCACGAGCTGAGCGGGACTCAAGTTGCGTCTCAAGACTCTCGCGCACCCCAGCCTTTGCAGTGCTTTCTTTCATACATGTACGAAACGCGTTACAAGTAACGAGTTACTTGTACCTAGTTACTATTTTCGGTAACGAGTAACGTATTTAGTTACTTTTTCAGAAAAGGAACGAGTAACGGTATTTAGTTACTTTGAAGGCCAAGTAACGAGTAACGGTGTCTCGTTACTTTTGAGGAGTAACGTGTACAACACCGCTGAAACGGCCTTGTATTTGTTCTAGCCTGAGTATGCGTCTATCGCGTAAAAGGCCGATAGACAACCCGAAAAACTAAACAGTATGACAGTACAGCAACGTATATCGCTCAACACGTCAGACGTGTCCAGCGATAAACGTTGCTGTACTGAACTCTACAGCTGGGAATGTCCTTCACCCAGCGAGCACAATCAGGTTCGTTGGTTGAACCTTCTAGAAACGGGTGCGAACCGAATGTAAACCCGGAGGTTGCAAACACGGGAAGCCACATAACCCATGCATTACCCGCTGTCCTCAATGAAGGCGCAGTTCTCGAAGATTCACCAGCTCTTCCTGAAGCACAACACTACCGTTTCTTCGAGCTCGTCGGTAGAACGACTCTTCAGCGTCGCCGGATATGTATTTTCAAGGAAGCGGGGAAACATAACTGATGAAAACTTCTACAGGCAGCTGCTGCTTAAGGGCAATGACTACTAAAAAGAAAACAATAAACCATGAAACAAAAACAGTTGTGTATTTGCTCGTCAAAGTAACGTGGAAAGTAACTCGTTACTTTTGAGGTAACTCACACGTTCCTTTTGAGAATCGGTAACGAGTAACGTATTTAGTTACTTTTTGAGCGAGTAACGAGTAACGGTATTTAGTTACTTTTTTTGGGTAACGTGTACATGTGTGCTTTCTTTCACCCAGTCTCAGCTGAGACGCTGTTCTAGCAAGCCGGCCCTGGAGACACATTTGAGGCAAAATGCGTGGAGGTAGTTAGCACTATACAAAGTAACGTAACAACACAATTTCAAAGCAATTTGCGATATATATACTTTTTTTATTTTGCTCACTCTCCTTTTTCATTAGTGAAGCATTAGTTCAGTCATTGTTGGCCCCGTCCGAGTTGCGATGTTCTGTAAGCTGACATTTTAATTTCTCAACGCTAAATGCAAAAAGTGCCAATTCTTTTTCTGTTTTTTTTTTGCGATTTCAATTTATGCTGTTTTTTGGTTGTGTGAGGGCGTTGAAAGTACAAACCGCCACGCGGACTAACTGGATCGATAACTTCCCATTTATTTGAAGAGTTTGAGAACGTCGATCTGGCACGCCTGGTAGCCACGCATGCCGTGTCGGTTCCTTCGAAAGAGGACCTTAAGTGAAATTAGTTTGGATGAAATGGCGCTCAGAATTCGGGTAGGTGTAGGTTTTCACGTTTCAGGCCGCTTTTATATTTTACAAGCCCAAGCATACCCAACACGTCCCGTGAAAAAGGGCGCATTAATGTTATGAAGCCTTTTTTGCTGTGCACTTATTAGTAACTTATTATTCTGTTCAAGAAGAAATATGTTATTTTTCTCTTGTTTAACTCATCTTTGCGTTTATGGCCCGGAGACAGTCAAATCATTTCTTTAAAAATTGTATCTTCATTTTGCTAAAACAATCCACCAAAAGTAAAAACAAACCTCTATACAAATACATCTCGCGTCTAATCTTAAATATTGTTTGTCGCTTCGGCGGCACGGGTGTGTAATGCACGACATGTGAGTAAATAAATACGTTGTAGTGTCGCGTTGATTTATTGATTCTAATATTTCTAACGAAACGCAGATTCGACGAAGAATTCAGTTTTATTCGTCCGTTGTTTGTTGCTGTTTTCCTTGTATCATCAATATGCGTGCAACACATTTCCTCAGATTCATCCGTTGATATAATAACTTGTTTCTTTTTTCATGACGTTCACAATACTGCAATAGTACAATTATTTTTTTTTAATTTTGTTTTGTAGACTTATTTTTTTGCTTTTTCGAGGTTGCGACGTGTAATATATAAAACATTTAGTGATTCACTTGTTACGTTAAGGCATCAAGCTTTTTTTATTATTAACTGGATGGCTAGATTTTTTATTTAAACTAAAGCATGCCCTTCTGCATACCTCTAAATAAAAACCTTAAACATGCATTATTTCAAAACTTCCAGACAGGAGGGCCTAGTACATGAGCGCAAAATACTGAAGTTTAGAAGTTTATACAAAGATTGATATTAGCAGTTAAACAATGGATGTTTGGCCTATTGCTTTTCTTAACGTACCACGATGGTAAGAACCCAGCAAGTTGTTGAACACGTAGTAAAACGATACTTAATACGGTCATCCTTTTAGACTTTAAATTCTGTACAGGAGAGGTATGCTAGAACTTATGTCAGATGCTAAACATTCTCGCTAACGTTTACACAAATCAGATTTGTACGTAACTCGCTACCATTGATTACGCCTAATTAATTACATTATAGTGTAATGTTGTAACACTTGAATATTAGGGCTGCTTGATACGTTAAAGACTCAGGAGCCCTGTTTGCTGATCGATGCGGGCATTTCTCCCAGCAGCTAACTCACCCGCTAGAGAGATTTTCAAGTCACGTGACCGACTCCACGGGGAAAAGCGTGTAGCGTTTCAAACGATTTCATTTAGCAGAGTATAACGGTCATTATTAAGACGCAATGAAGGTTATATATCCCTTAGCTTATCCCCTGAGACGGTTGGCAATTTTTACTAAAATCTAGAAATATGACCGTTTGGACTGTTTTGACAGCATTAGAATAAAGCTTAAAATTTAAATCATTCACAAGTTAAAAGTGGCAAAATATATGGCGGTGCGCATTAGAGGTGTCTCTTATTTTAGTTTTAAGACCATGATGATAACACTAAATGTTGTATTGTTGAGGTATTTGCGTGTTTCTGTAAATAATATTGACAGGACAGATGTGAAATCTATTTGATGTTGATCCAGGGGTGCTATGTTGCGCTTTTTGGACTCCCAGGAGACTAGGGAGAAGGAAGTGACGTAGGTGTGAATGAACGTATCTTAGCAGATGACGGTATCTTAGCAGATACCGTCATCAGCGAATCCACCAATCAACATCCAAAGAGCGTTGTTGACGTCACTTCCTTCTCCCTAGTCTCCTGGGAGTCCAAAAAGCGCAACATAGGGCCCCAGTTCTCTTCGGACAAGTATCGTGGCTTTCGGCACTTCGTTCTTTGTGTTTTCAGTGACTGGCGATAGGCCCTCATAAACAACGTATGGCGAAAGTCTGAATTTTCCCGTATTTTATACGAGTTTCTCAAAGAGATAGGACGTCGTATCGGTTGGTTCGTAAATGTAGGCGTAGATCTGAGAGGCGTGGCCGTATGCCGTTGGTATTCCACTGAAGCACTGTAGGGCAAACAATATTTCGGGTGCGTTTCTTTGGATGTGTGTTGGGTTGTAGCATTAAGCCACATTCAGGAGCGGGAGCGCAGCCTCAATGAAGCCGCATACGATGTGTGTCCACGAGGCATCAATGCCATCTAGATAAGCGCATGCCATTTCTGCTGCCATTCTGATTAAGGTGCAACCCCACCGTGCATGTCGTTTTGGTGCTTTTTTGACGGTCTATAACTCTCTTTCTATGTATCATAAAATAATAAAGTTAATGTCAAATTAAAGACCTGTTTTTCAACAATACTTTCATGTCTCGATATTACGAATATCTTTAGTGATTAGTTAATTATTCAGTTCTTAACAGACCACAGTCTTTAATAGAGAAAAAATTATATCTCAAGATATAACGTCCCATTGTCCACGATATTTTACGTGAGCGTTCAGTTGGATATAATAAATTAAAAAATTAAGCAATAAACTGTACAGATAATGTATATTTTAAAATAAAAAATAAAGTTTAAAATAGTACTTTTTTAAGGTGCTATAAAAACGAAATCACGTCAAATAATCAGAATAACGAGACATTAAATTATGAAGCATCCTTCGATATTACATTTTCCGAAACTTTTGTATTAATATATTACACGTTAAGAATGTTATTAGACCTCAAACTTTTCCCAGTCAGGTACGGCAAATTGCAGTTTCTTAATGTAAAGTACAGATGGCGACAACTGTTCAAGAATAGTTTGATGAGCATTTTTCGTCGTGTGCCGCTTGGAACGCCACGTGAAAGACAGAAAAAGCGCCAGATGTCAGGGGTGTCAGATGCCTGGCTGACCGCACTGAGCGAGCCAGAAATATCAGAACAACAAGCGCGAGGCTGCGGGTGCACCTGCTTTAGCGCGCGTCCTACTGCGCGTCGGTGCACATGCCTGACGCGATACAAATGAAATGGGCGCCATGAAAGGAATAACGCCACGTTTCTGAAAACATTCTTGAATGTTTTTATCACTTGCAACAATCATTTTCGCAATCAAACTATGCTTGTCGGAATGGTTCCACTATATTTTGTTTCCAAAAACCACCTCGGTGGCTCTTAAGTGGCAATGATATTAAAACGAAACGCGCTGGCCTATAAATCCATATTTGTCGGGCTTAAGTACCGGCCGAGGTGCCCGCAACCTGACGGAGGCCAATCTGAGTTTCGGTTGCACGTCAAAAAGATCTCGAGTTAGTCAAGATAAACCCGCAATTATTTTTTTATTGAACGTGTTAGGTGATTTTTGTTGGCTTGGCTTGTAAAACCCTAAGAGCTGAATATTTGCTTCGCTTTACCTTAGTTCGGAGCGCAGCCAACGCTACAAGCTGATTAGTGCCACTAAATAAGCTCTAGGTCTGACGAAGCCACTTAGCAGAGCCAAGATCGCGAGGTCAAGCAGTTCGTTTTCTTTATGTGCCTGTGCGGTTGGGCTAAACTATAGAGCCACTCAATAAGCTTCGTTTCACAACAAATCTTGGTGCTTAAAATGAAGGCTGCCAGTTATCTGAAGCTTTATCCGAAATCCCAGGAAACGCTTTTTCGTCTTCCACAAATGTTTAAACAGTTCGCGACAAAGCAAAGCCATATTAAGTGAGCTCCCTAACACAGAAAGTAATGCTGAAGAAGTCGCACTTTTGAATCATGACGATCGGCTGTTGCGTTTGCTTTGTACTAACCACCAAGATGGCGGCATCCACAACAATATCGGGGAAAAGAGTGCCGATACTCTAAGCGTAATTCATTTGGTCGAGCTCACTAGGCTAAACTAGAGCCACTAATGAGCTTCTTTAGTGTCAGTAGGCTATATAAACCAAGTCGGTGGGGGATCGTTGGTCGAGTGTGTTGTGGCACCGCAGATCAGAGCACGTGGAGAAATGCCTGAACGCGAGCTCCGTTCTTAGAACGGAGCTCGCGCTGCAGATCCGGTATGGACTAAAGCCCATCGAAGTGTTTGCGTTGGTCTTTCAACTAACGTCAGGTATGCCAGTGCACGAGGCCCGTGTCTCGAGCGGCCCTTGGAGGCAAATGGCGGCGCAGCACTAAAATGTCTGGCCCTTGGAAGCGAATGCGGCGGAGCACCCGTTCGTGGCACGTGTCTTGCGCGTTTCCACAACAATGGTTGGAGGTATACTTGTAAAAAACGCTTTTATCAAGGGGCTTTAGCAGGGACCCTGGGTTCTGTCACCCATCTGCATCGTACCGTCATGCGATCGTGTATCACATATACTGCGTGATGCAGCACTGGCTAAATTTATAATCTACAACGGGTAACAATGTCGCCCTGCGAAACTCCTGCTCTTTAAGAAACTAACGACTAAGTTTGAATGCGCCGTTACATTGCATTTATAATGTGTGCTCGCGTGTTCGCGTTTTTGTTTTTTGTTTGGGGGGGAGGGGGGGATTTATGTTTTTTGAATATTGCCGCGCGCGCAGCTGGCCAAGTGGGCAGCGCGCGCGTGGCCTAAAGCGTGTTTCACATGCAGCGATATTGGCCCTAGAGCGGCGCGATTTCTGCCGTCGCGGCGCTCGTGCCGCTCAACCGCTAGTGCTGGCCAGAGCGCCGTGACGGCAGAAATCGCGCCGCTCTAGGGCCAGAACCGCTGCATGTGAACCAGGCTTAACGGTTATCGCGCCTGCCTCCCAGGCGAAAGGCCAGGGTTCGATTCCTGGGAGCGACGTGTATTTTGTTTATTCCTGCAATTCGGTGTTCCGGAAAATTCGAGAATCCTGTTGCTTGTTCGAGGTCGGAATGTTCTACGCGTCGAACCTTCTACGCCGATTATTCCAGAAGCCCGCGCGTGTACATAAGGGGTTTCGCGTGGCGAGCCAGAGTCAGTTTCGCCTCAGCGTTTGATCCTGCTGCTTCGCCGCTTTCGACGCCCGCGACGCTCTGTTGTTATTTTTCTTTTTCCTTTAATTTTTGGGCACAAGTTCTCAGTTATTCCTTTATTTTGTCACCTCGTCATTCATGACAATATGAGGCTCTTACTTATAATGAAACAGGCTATAGTTGTAAGATTCTGGGGGAAAAAATATTATATAACTAAGAAAATTGCACGTTAACGCAAGAAAACATAAAAAAGATAGGCGTACTTCATAAAAAAAAAGAAATAATAAAATTGATTATAATTGCGTGTTCAAATGTTTGAGCGCACTAAAAGCTATAAATGCGAGCTCCATGCTTTGAACGGTGCGCTTTTTCACTGGAAGAGTAGTTCAGGGCAGCATGCTCGCGCTCGTATGTTCCGCTTCGCTCGCACGATAAAACCGAATACTTAACTTGTAATGTGTTTAAGTGAAACTAAGCTTACCTTCTGCTTATGTGCAACGCTCTCAGCTTTCACGTGATAACACAGTTGTTTATTATTATTGTTTTCATTTCCTACTGCCATTCAGCTCGTGCTCTTTTGTGTGCTACATGGATTAAAGACCAAGGTAACCCAGGAGCATTCTATTTCGCGGATTGCAAAAACCTATGCAACTTGCCACGTGTGCCACAATCAATAAATATTCTAACCTTCAGATGTGGCCGCTTGCGTGAGTAAAGATTGTTGTTTGTCAAGAACAACTGCGATTTTGTAAAATCACGTGGGAATAACTCGTTCTAAGCATGCGACCGTTGGCATGCAGTGAATACTCAAAATCGGCGCCGAGATTATTGGTAGCTGTCAGCAGGTAGAGTTTTTTACCAACCCAAATTTAGAATGTTTTCTTCTTTCTGTTGCAGGCAATCAGGAGACAACTTACACCAAATTTGAGGGTAATAAAGTGCTATGAACATTCAAACATTATGGCCTGAGCAGTATATGTGTACAAGTTTTAGCTTTCGACGCACCCTTAACTTTAGATACGCTCAACGCTAGTGTAAAATGTAGCACTATTTCAGTCTTAATCAGCGTACCATGTGCGTGCTTGCACTATATTTTATAAAATGTCAAACTCTACCCGTTTGCATCTTTTTTTAAATTTTTGCTCACCACTACTTGCGCGCATAAATCACCAAATTAAGGCTGCGGCACATTGTTTAACTCTGTGCAAAAGCCATCCACAGACCCAGAATCTTTGCCTGGCCAGTCACTGCAATTTTGACTGAACGCGTAATAAAATATTTTTATCATTTATTGCTGCGAGTTAATTTTTAGCCTTGGTACTCCTTTATTATGACTCCCTCACCATTCCGGCTTTAGGTTTACCGAACTCAATATCTAAACCTGAGTGTCATTTCTCTGTGTTGTCCAGTCTCGTGGTTTTTAGCAAAATAAAAAACCAGCTACCCAAATAAGAGACCTGACTCCCCAAAAATAGTTAATTTGTTTTGATTTTTGAGGTATTGATTTCCTCAAGCTAGAAGTTTGGAAAGCCAAGTCTATCCCGTCATCACGTTTTCCTGGAAATCCACAAAGAGACAAACACATGCACGACAAAAGGGCCGGTCCGTCATATAAATCTGATCACATTGGAATTTGTGTAATTGGCCTCCGAAATCTCCGCGGAGTGCTAAATAAGGGTGGCGATGTGGGTTAGTTGGTTCATACTTACGAAAAGGCAAACAGCGCACAAAAAACGGGGACTAGAGGAGTTCACACAGGACAAGGTGCGCAGGCATTTTTATATTTTTCAACGCTTCGGTTCTATTGTTGTGCATGTGCCTCGACATTTGGCTCAGGACGATTTACGCGTTTTTTCTGACCACATTTGCTGGAGACGTGGGCTCGGAGCGTAGGCAACTGTCCCCCTTGCACGAGAACTGGCGCAGCCGTGCGCGTTCCAAAGAAGCTCGAGCCGTGAAAATCAAGCGAAGGACCAGGGATGTCAAATTCTGGATATAGAAAAATACCACACTGTATCGAAGCGCCACCACACACGATTACTCGCATTGATGTACAGGCCTGGAGGGCGATCCCACCGCCATCTGTTGGTTCAGAATCACACTAACCAAGGGCACCTTAATACTATCCAGCTCGCCGCAGGTTTTTCCGGAGCTTCCCGCGACGATCTTTTTGAAGAGTCAGCCGTTGATGTTTGTTCAGTATTGTTGACACCCGTTAAATGTTCAAATTATTTGACTGATGCTCCATTGCCCGTCGATTTTTCGGTGCCCGTGGGAATGGTGGCACCGGGTTCTGGCTTACTAGACGCTGTTGCTGAGTTGTTCATATGTGGTCTTTTGATCATTTTTTTAGGATGGGTCTTGAGTGCTGCGGCATAGCTTAACCTCTTATCGTCAAGGACTCGGGCTTGCGTGTCCTGCAGTGAGGCTTCCCCACTTTCCTTGAGGGTGCTGTTGGCGACCACATCGTGAATGGGTTCTTGTATTGCTACCGAAGTCTGCTTTACAATATTCTGGCAGAGCGGTAGTCAACGGCGTTTCTCTTCGCGCACGTGACGACGTTCTGCTCTCCTCTCCATTTTGAACATGCTGGAGATGTAGCCTCATGTGCTTCTCCACAGTTGACGCACTTAATCACTTTGGATTTGCATTTGGTGTTGCTCGTTGTGTTAGGTATTGGATGCGGCTCTGCACAAAGACAGCATGCGAAAGCGCAGATGCAGAGGCTGCGAAGTGTCCGAAACCACCACAGTTTTGACACTGGATTGGGCGGGGCTTGAACTCCGTCACCTGGTGTCGTACTCGTCTTAGCAGCACAAGACTAGGCCAAGGTGAACTGCTGAATGTTAGCTTTACGGCACCTGTCACACCAAAACGACGTACTCTGGCTATGCGAGCATTTGATCGCAGGTTTTCTAGAATTTCAGGATCTGAAAGTTCGACATCAAAATTTTTGATGAAGCAAATCGATGTGGAACCTTCGAGGAATTAGTAGGCCCTGACAAGGACACCACAAAGTTAAGGAGGTCTCTGCGGCGTCCTTGTTTCTTGTCCGTTGCGCACATCAACGGCTACAACGCTGAGGCACTCGTTGGGGCGTATCTGAAGGATACACTCTGGACAAAGCTTCTCTAGGCCATTTGAAAGCCTCAAGCTGCTTAAAGTTACTAGCTTTTGGTCAGGCTTCGT
>JAZHYW010015236.1:30000-35590 GCA_037355805.1 Ixodes ricinus
CTAGCATTGCTGTAAATAGGCTATGCTATTTAAACTGCCCCATACAGTGTTCATCAAACTTATACAGAACACGACTTCTGTGTTTTCTTATGACAATCGTATTCTGGAAAAAGTTTCACAATGGCTTATTCACGTTGCACTTTAGGATGACCTGTTGAGTGCCACGTCACGAAACCTTTGCTTCGCTGCCACCTTTATCGCTCTGCCATGAAAAAAACGAACACCATTTGTGTGTTTCAAAAAACTTGGTGAGCACTGTACATGCTGTGCGAGTCATTATGATGATGACTAGAAGCCCGGTCTGAAATGAGCCACTTCTGGGGAAATTAAAAGTCAAGATTTTTCGAGGCAACATATCATACATACATGCACAAAAGAACATTTCAGCTGAGCTCGGGTGCTCCTTGCACTCCAAGAAAAAAAAGGTATATTTTTACACCCTTTGTTACATATAATACACCCCAAAACTTAGTTCGACGTACGGCGTACTAATGTTTAACCAGCGGCACCTGCTTGATGGCCCAGTTGTACGACTTATCAAAAATAGCTAATGTTCGAATGATTGACGTAAAAAAAAGTAATCGGGGTGTTTTTGGCTTTACTCAAAAATCTCGGTATTGTTTGTGTATTCTTTGATACGGACCTTAGCTGCTTAATGTGTTATAATGCATCGTTATCAATTCCCTCGTAAAAGTTTGGGCTTGTGCCACTAAATAAGCTACGCTTCAGAGTACCGACACTTATTCATCTTGTGGCTTAAAATCACACTTGCCAGATATTTGAAGCTTTATCTAAAATCGCAAGGAACGCTTTTCCGTCCTACACAAATGTTTACAGAGTTCGCGACAAAGCAAGGCAATATTACATGAACTTTCTAACGTCGAATTCGGTAGTTGCGTCTGCTCTGCACAAGCCCCGAGATGGCGGCGCCCACAACAATGTCGAGGAACAGAGTGCTGACACTTTAAGCGTGTAGCTCGAGTTGGGGCCGTCAGTTCGACGTCAGTGCGCTGTACATCGAACTGAAATTTAGGGGTGTATTATGTGTGACAAAGGGTGTAAGGGTACACCCTTATTTTTAGAGCGCAGAACTTCTGTTGCCAGTTACACATTCCTAATGGGCAATGCCCATCATCCTGGTGATGAAAAAAGATAGGTCAGTGAGAATATGCTGTTGAGCTTTGATAGAACACAACGAAGGGAACGAAATAAAGATGGCGTTAAGAGAGAAACCTACCAGAGATGCTCGGTGTCATTAACGACAATCAACACAGACACGTTGACGTTGAACTAAATCCTGTCTGTAGCATCAAACAATAGCCGCTTCCAAAAACCTAGGCCGAGGCTTTGCCACACATGAGTATTCATCTCGTAGTCGGCCGGGAGAAAGGGGTCGGAACAAACGTGACCCACGCGTACGCCGATGTCGCCCGAACCATCGCGACCAATGGCTCGAAGCCACAGGACCCTACGATGTGGCCAGCGCGGCAGGTTATGAAACCGTATGTCGTCTGTGCTACTGTATACGTCTTGCAGCAGTGTCTCACAACGGACACGGTTGGCATGGCGGGCGCTGACATGCGCACGTAATACACGCGAACGAAAATAAATACGAACCAGAACTTAAATGTTCCGCGAACAGGAGAGGAGGAGCAACACGCAACCGAGTAGCCGACAGAGCCACCGTTGCTAAGGTTACCAAACGGCGGACGACCCGGATGTATTTGAAACCGAAACTCAATCGCAATCACGTGATTCAGTATCATGTAGAAAGTAACGGAGCGTTAATAAATGTCTATTTGTTTTTATCATTTCTAATTTCTTGTCCGAACATTAAATACAGTTGAATGTTTGTTCCACTTTATATATCAGTTATGATGATGTTTTGCTGCCTCTGGTTCCCACACGGGGTCGCATGATCGTTTCAGAATCTCCAAAACATGGGAATTTTAAACGCTGTTTGTAAAATCCAGACGTAATAGCCGCAACACTTAGAAAACAACATCTTTGGGCTTTAATGACTATTAGAAAACTAAGATGAGGTCAATATATTTTTGTTTCATGACCCCTTTAACCTTGCATGTGAATACTGTACTTTGGTAGTTTTTCCGAGCGCCTGTATGAAAGCGCAATTTCTATAGAGTGCTGTATGAGGTAAAAAATTAAAGACGTTTACAAATCTCTGTAACGCAAAATTGGAGCGCAGATCTTGGAGTATTTTAATTTTGCGATATACCGTGCTAAATAATCTTAGAATATACATACTATAGTATATAATATATATACAACTAGTTGTGAATGCGAAAGCATAAATATCGTTCTTCCGCTTCCTTAGTTCGTCTGCGGCGTACTGGCGTGGACGGCTACGTTTTGCTACAGCCGAGGTTGCGGCCGACGGCCGAGCGCGCGCTCTCTTGAAGTGGGCGCGCCGCGCTGAGCTCGGCCGTGCAGCCAGCCTCTCCGGAGTTTGCCCGGGAAGGGCTCTGCTGGCTCTGCGGCGAGCCGCTCCCTCTTACCGGCGGCCGGGCCGCTGCGTCGCCATGGAGAGGGCTTCTCTGTGGGGTGGCGTACCTTGGAACTATGCCGCGCGGCAGCCAATGGGAGTCTCGTTCCTTGAAACTATGACGCGCTCCAGCCAATAGGAGCCTATTCATCAAATCGCTGCTACAGACGACAGGCTTCGCTCCATTGGGACAAGGGAGTTTAGGTGTCGTATGGCGCGGCTTCAAAAACTGATAACGCCGGTTCGTTTCATGGGACAGTTAATGCTTTCGCATTAATTAGGGGTATCCACTGGACACCATATTTGAGTGCGTTCTTCGCTCCGTATACTTAGAACAAACTTACACCTATAGGGGTAACAAGACCGGGATCTTGATGGTGTGCAATGCACATTGAAAAATCACTATAGAAGCTCGCCATCAGCTCGTGCTCAGCAGCCATCTACTCAGTCATCGCCGGCAGATGTTACCCTTAAAGTTGTATGCGATCACTGAACGCCATATTACACTGTGTTGTTCATTGCGCATGTTCAGAAAGAGCTCACATTTATAGGGACTACCAGAAATCTTGGCGTCGTGGAATGCACGTCGGAAAAGCACCGTGGAAGTTCGCCCTCAGCTGGTACACAGTAGCCACGCTCTCTGTTATTGCCACCAGGCCTAATCTATAATTAGGATTCCATGTTTTCGGAGTTTATTTTTCGTAATATTTGAAAGATGTTTCTCGGGGTCTAATTTTTGACAAAACATCGGGTTTTTTTTTCTCTTCCCATTTCTTAAAAGTTCGAAGCTTAATTTTGCAGTGTTTTCTATTTTTTTAAATAACGAAAAATTAATATGTTTCATGTGTAAAGGTGTGCTATGTTTAAAAAAACGCGCTTGTATCAATTAATATTTTTTTCAGCTGGATTGGGCGTTGGCGCCATTGCCATTGGAAATACTAATTTGACCCAGTACAAAATTTGCAAACAACTGTTGTTTCCATGAACGTCAACATTGCTTCAATGAACGTCAATACCTTAAAAATTAACAAACACTTGAAGGTAGTCTCATTCATCAACACCATCAACACTATACCCAGCGGCTGTGTGGAGTACATGGTAAAGAGTGTAATAGCAAAAACCTTACTAGTAAAGTATTTGGTGATAGCTTCAACTGCCGACCCCCTTTTCCTCCTTTAATGAAATCTTAATGGTTTATAGCTTTCACCGTTACAAAAAGACAACCCCTCCTTCCTCTAAGAAGCACAGAAAGTATGGCCTAAAGTGTAAACCGAAACTGTGTCTTTTGTCGTGACCCAAAAGCACGAGGACCTATTGTCCTAAATGACCCTCGTCGAAATATACGGTAGATTTATTTTGTGGAAAACTGGGGTGGCATCTTCTCAGGTTTATTGACCTTTTGCGCTGACAAAACTTCAAAGACCCTTTTCGAAATTCAGTCCGGCAACTTTGATCACTATCATCATCACAGCACCTGTACCAAACTGATGGCGGCCTTTTTGAGATTGATGAATGAAAAAGTCGGAGATACTACCAAGCGGAGGACAAATGAGGCCTGTACCTTTTAGACTTCAGTAAAGCACGACGCATGAATTGCATAAAGCGGTTTCGTAAGCGTTTAGTTCAGAGTGTGGTCCAATCAATTCCTTGACACAAGTTTTCCTCTAAAGCCTTTTGATGGCGGATATTTAATCGATGCACTCGTGGGCAACGTTACTGGAGCAAGCTCAGTTTCGCAGCTCTCTACTCTCGCCTGCAGACGCGAGTGGCCCAGGTGGCGGTCACGAGAACTAGCGGCGCTGCAGTCGGATCTTGCTTCCCTGTCTCGCGCGTTGTCTGCTACCACTGCGATGAGAGCTTCCTTTTCTTTTTTCTTTTCTTCCTCTTTTTTTACTTCCATGTGTATAATCAGCAAAAAAAGATGATGAAGATGAAGTGTAATACACTAAAGCCCCTCGATATGTTTATAATACACCACAGAGATCAGAGTCAGCGCACTCTGAGTGTTCTTTTTTTGAGTGTTTGAAATTTATTTTTGTGTGCGTCAATTTCCTTGCGCTGTGAAGTGTTAGTACTAATCAACAACTCGCCCAAGCTCAAGTATTGCTATTCAAACTTGGAGAGCTAGACAATCCAGATGCAATACTCGACTGCAGCGCTGCTAGTTATTGTGACCGCCACTGAGCCCACGTCGCAGGCGGAGCTGTGGACCTCAGCTTGCTCCAGTAACGTTGCTCGTGGGTCGCCGCTTTGTACTGGTCAGTTCGTACGTTGACATCATCGAAACTGAGACAAATCAAGAAAGGATCATTAGCTGATCGAAGAAGCAATACTGATTTTGCACTGACATGCGAAAGTGGCAGTGCCCCCTTAAATAGATACAGTTTCATGACTGCCATTAGTTCCTGGAAAGTGAAGCTTCTTCTGGAGCCACATGAGGCACTGAATTATGAAATTGATCTACGAAAAGATACGTTTTTTTTTGTTTTTTGTCACTGGTACGTCGAAAGTTGGTGTTTATCTGACTAATCTGAAATCACGAAATTCTTACCGCCGGGTGTTATTCGGAGTTTTTGGTATTTATCCGAAAACACAGAACCGTACCTATAATGTAGTGGCCACGGTGACATGACTCATCAGGGTAGCTTACCCCTTTATCACCTTCGTGAGACGAAACTTCCTTGCACTTTTGAACGCCCAAGTTACGCTGACGCCATCCCCTTCCAGTGGATCCGAATGGCGATGCAGGCGAGTTGACTCATGACAGAGCTGGAAACAGCGCACAAATAACAAAAAAAGAGGAAGGTGTGGACAAGACAAGCGCTGGACTTCAACCGAATAATTAATAAAAGGAAAAACGCCGACCTAACAACCCACATCGCTATCGCGTCGTCACGTGTTTCAAAAAGCTAGCTCACTCCTTATGTAAACAAACCGAAGTTTGACTGACGCAGGTTGCGCCTCTATTTCCTATCTCGGAAGCCTCTGACACTTCGAGTTCCATTAAGGCCACGGTCCCACTGAATGTGGCAGTTTAGGTACTTTTTTGGCAGGTCATTACTCATCTCCTTTTAAATACTGTTTTGT